>JAYKAV010001334.1:3281859-3376593 GCA_035582835.1 Phoebastria nigripes
CCAAAAAAACCCCAAAAAACTTAAGTCAGTATTTGGTACTTGCAACTGTGTTATGTCGGGGAATTTCTGAAAATGATACAGACATAAGATTGAAAAAAAAGCAACTGATGACATGAAGGTGCACTAACATTTCAGCTGACATTTTCATACATGATTTATACTTTGCCCACTAGTCAGATGATGGATCAGTCAAACTATCTTAGCCTGAAGCACGAAAAAGTGGAAAAGGTGTATGTCCTCTGGCTTAGAGCTTTCCCTGGGGTGACTTTGAAAGTGTTTTCTACACTCTTAATAAAAGTAAAGGGTGGGGAAAAAGTAGCTTATATAAAGACAGAATTTTAAAAAAATCAGTTGAAAGAGAAACTTTTTAATCTTTGTAAATGTTTTGTAAACTTACTGAAAGAATCATATTTAAAATAAAGGCACTAGAACTCAGAATTGAGGTAGACAGCAGTTTTACCTCTAAACATGAATACTAGTTTGTTATGGTAGGATTGTTTAAATGCCATGTTTCTGATCTTGTTTGATTATTTTTCAGGCCGTAAGGTATTGATTTGAAAATGGAAGAAAAACTAGCTTGTATTTGGTAGGGAAATGTAGTGATTGAAGTCTGGCGCCAACAAAACCTCAGCATGACCTGTTGAAATTACCAAAAAGAAATAGGACTTCAAAAAAAAAAAAAAAAAAAAAAAAAAAAAAGGATGTAGAGAGAAAGATGGAAAAAGTCATATTAGCACAAAACTTTCTTCTATTCCCTCTGGGAATAAAGTTTTCTAAACTTACATACTGCAAAACAGAAATCATGCCAGTAAGGTCATTTACTTAGGTTAGAGGAGACAAATAGTTTTCATCTTAACAAGCATGCACATGTACTCCTATTTGCTGAATATCAAAGCACCCAGCAGAGAATGTCAGGAAGGGACAAAGATGACTGTTTCCCATAAGAGTGCCTATAGTGAAAAGCCGTGCAAATTTCAGGTAAAAAGAAAAACTCTTTTGACATGGTGATGCTTCTAACAACACACAACCAATCCAAAACTCAGACTTACTAAATCAAGAGAGTGGAAAATATTCACATCTATTGCTGGAAGGAATACTGTGAAGAGCTGTTCTGCACATCCAATGACTATCAAAGGCCCATGGAGAAGAATCGATTGAACCAGAAACTTTTCCCCATTTAGATCAAAGCTAAAATCATCAGTAAAAAGTAATAAAAAACCCCCAAACAAAAGAAACGTTAATGCAATGCACAACATACCAACAGAACTGCTAAAAGCATCAAATAAAAATCAATCCATGTTTTCCACATGATCTCTAAGACTCTGAATCCATAAAGCAAAGCATTAATATCATGCAATTTTTGGTGCAAAGATATGTTATGCTTTTTTGCTATAAAAGGCTTCTATGACAGCTACTACTGTAAAAAAATGCACAGGGAAGAATTCTGCAGTTCTGTCAAAAACATGCATTGAAGTTAGAGTTTGTGTCTTACGAGCAAATAGGGGAAAGATCTTCATTACCCGATGAGTTCATTTAGATTCACTTTTTATGTAACTTTAATTAGAAAAAGTTTTCTTTAATGAATTTAAAGATCGACCATGCAGGAGCGAGATTGTTTTGGACTTATCAAATGCAGATTTAGCTGCTTCCTCATATCTTTGGGGATTCTGAAATTTCTTTAGAAGTCTTTAAGTGTATTTTGGTAACATTATTAATTGAGTGGCTCTAATTACTGGGTGCTTTCAGTAGAATTATGGAAATGTTCCTGGTACACAGTATTAATTTCTTCCAGTACTTATAAGTTTGTGCACTGATGTATAACACATTATAATGCTATCCACAAATGCAACCAGAAGTGGGCTGAAAACATGTATGTTTTACAGAGAGAAAGAAGATCAGTGAAGAGGTTTAACTTCATGCTTTCTCCAGCTTAAAAAAAAATCCAGTCTATGCAATTGCAGTGTTTATTTGTACAGTAGCCTCCATTACCTTCCTAACCTTCCCAGTATCTGCTGTTGGAAGATGTGGCAAAGATTCATCTATGTTTAATGATAAGTAGAATCTAGCAATAGTACAATACTATACTAGTTCCTGTAGAGATTTGGGAAATAATTTTTTATCAATTATGAATTTGCTACAAAAATAAATACCTGGTTTTAGGGTAGCCTTTCCCTCTAGCTCTTACCTAAAGTTTTATTATTTCTTATTCCCAGGGGCAAAATAACATACCTGTGATGCTTGGCATGTTTCTGAAAAAGCCACCATCAAACCACCTAAAGAAGTTGTTTACTTACATCCTGAGTTTCAGCTCTGAAAGAATTGTCAAGCTTGTGATTGTTTATTCTGTTTTAGGAAGAGAAGATTGAGTGGAAATGCACACCAGCCTTAATGAATAACTCAAATAAGACTTCTGTCATAATCATCATGGGAATTTTTACCCTTTCCATGAACAAAAGGAAAAAAATGTTTTTTTCATTTTAGATTAGAAAGAAAATAGAGAGGAGTAAACACATTTCTATCAAAGGAAGCCACATATTAGTCTCTATTACAACCATCTGAAATTGACTCTTGACCCTAATTTCTAGAGAAATTAGAAAAAAGAAAGCAAAAAAAAAAAAAAGGGTAAAAAAATTTATATTTCTCTGTATTTATATAGATAGATATGTCACCAATGAAGATTTTTAAATTCACAGTAGGTAACTGGGTAGAAAACAATGATCACTGGAATATCAACCATTCACTGGGATTGTGCAGATCCTAATATTCCAAACCAGTTAAGCAATTTTGCACATGCATTCATACTTGTTTATACTTGAGCAAACATGCAAGACAGTTACTCCTGAGTCATGTACTAAATGCAAGACAATGACAGAATGATTTAATGGAGTGTTTTAAGGAAGAACCTGACTTCTCAGCAAGTTGTGCAATTACATTATTGCTCTCAAGATTATTATTAGATCTAAGCAAATATGACACAAGAAGTTCTGCAATCAGTTCTCTCCAGCAGTATTTACACAATTTTAAGGCTCAGTTTTCTTAAACATTTGGCTGAGCAACTTTCATGGAACAGTCACACACTTAGAAATGGCTGCATTACCATGACTTCACAAGTCATCGCCTATCAAAGCTGCATTAATAAAGTATTTAGATACTGAATAACAATTTCAAATCAAAATCCATTGATTTGAACCATCTTCATGGTGACTTAAACTAAGCATTTTACTTTGCAACCATAGGCAACGTGGTCTATTACATTTACTATGGATAATCATTCATTAAAGTACAGGAACATGGTTAGCTTTACATTGCATGCTGATATGCCTGCTAGAATGAAGTCATGTTGGAATATTAACACAGGGGTTTTTTATAAAAGCTGCAAGTATTGCACAAGATATAGCTAGAGAAATCATACAAAAAGGAATGACTGGGAGCTGAGTCTGATGGACTCCTATTTCACCCTGTATACTGATATAACTGCTAAATAAAGTATTCAGCTGGCACCTGAGAACCTCTGCCCCATCAAAAAGCTCTAAGAAGGTTTCRTGCGCTCAGTTAGTGTACCTTCTTGATCAGGTGGGAGGTGGGGGGGATAAGTCAGACTATTATAACTAATACTCCTTAGGCCGAATCTATACTATGGGGCAGAGCTGCTCCACCATGCACAGCAGAGCCTTAGTCCCTCAGTGCTCCCTGTCTGYATGAAAGCTCCAGGTCAGGAAGAGACACGTGTCCACCATTCTGGCATGCRAGCAGGAGGGAGTGGGGAAGTGCTCCAGCAGATCCCCTGATGGGAATGACCAAAGGGCTGGGCATATTCACTGCGAGTGGACACTGGTAGAATAAACACCCTGGAACCAGAACAGAGTGGCAATGCAGGCTGCCACAGTAGCAGCTGAGAATTCTGAAAATAGTAACTATTATTATTTTTCATAAACTCCAGAAAAGTAATTGATTTAATAAAAAAAAAAAACTTGGACATTTTTGTCAGCTCTGCTTAACACAGTTTTATTGTTTTGAACTCTGATTTGCAGAGCTGACTTTTTTTTGTCCATATGTAGATGCACAGCAGCACGGATTCCCCTCTGTTCTGAAAACAATCTGGTATTTTACAGAACCACTTTTAGCCCAACCCCCAAATCAACTGTTATGATCTGTAAAAACAAGAATACTTCCTTATCTTTAGAAAAGTTTAATTACTAGGAAACGTTACATTTTTAAAAGATAATATATAATTAATAACTCCAGCAAAGGTGGACAAAGAAGAAAGAGACAGTAGTTTTTGTACATCCTTAAAAGCATTTAGCATGCTATTTGTCTAAAATTAACAATCAAATTGTGTAGTAATAAGTGGAAGAAAAGCTTAAATGATAGCACTGACTGTATTTTTATTCTCTCATTCTCTCAATGAAAGATTGTTCCATTGGCTGTCTATGGCTTCTTGCTGTGTCTSAATTATTTTTTTTTAATTAAGAGCTACACTGTCATACCTAAGAAATATGTTTGTCAAGAATTCTTTCCTTGCCATTTCTAAGTATGTTGACAAAGAACAAATTACTAATACATAAAAGATTTATAAATTTGAGATATCTTGTCCAGGGAAAGTAGTTAGAGGGAAAAAGCATAGAAAATTGATTGTTTTCCCTTTAATGAACATTCCAAAAGTTCAAAGATTCCAGATTTAGAAAAGATTCTGTAGAACTACAAGATGCCTTTTGGGCTACCAACAAATGACAGAGACATATTCACAGTGAGGACAAGAAAACAAACATGTTGACTTCTCAGCCTTACTGTGTCACATCCCTTGTATATAATTGTGGGAATACTTCAGCAACAATACTCTGATTTTTGAAGTAACTTGCTAGTGGAATAAATATGCAAGCAGAGTTTCTTCAGACTGTTTTGAAAAAAGACACTGAAGGTGTTTGTTCTCGGTATGGATTGACAGAATATAACCAAGAAAACAGAAATCAAACAGAAAAATTATGGTTAAGACTGGCATTTAAAATGGCATATTGGTTGTGCAGGCTTGAAAAGAGCAAGTTTCCTTATCTTGCTTGTGATCTAAGGATGGTATAAGCTATGGCTAGATGTAAGATACATATCATCTGGAAAAGAAGCCAAGTTGTACATATGTTTATTGCTTACAACTGACTGAGGAATTTATGGAATTCCCCAAGAAGCCAATTGTTTTGGATTTTTTTTCATTATAAGACACCTGTGGACAGTTCTATATTAGGCATAGTGAAGATATCAGCTTAGGAGTAGTATTCAGACTCATAAAGACTGTCAATAGATAGTAGCTGATGACTTTATTCCAAAGATACATTTGTCAGTAAGAGGCAAATGGGACATTTTGATATAGATTTCAGAGTTTTCAGTGATAGGCTGAAAAACTGTAGCAATTTTATTTGTATTTTTGTTTCTTTGTTTTAAATAGGTTTCATTGCCTCAGCCTGTCAACAAGGCAAGAAAAGTTGTTTTAAAAAACCTAGGAGGAATGTTTAGAAAATTTGCCACACAGCCAGTCTGAAATCATACAATTAATTTGCTTCTGGTTCTTTATGCATGCAAAGTTGAAGGCAAACTTATCAAAACTTTGTGATTTGACAAGTTTAAAAAAAAAATTATTGCATAATTTATTACCAATTCTGATTAAGTCTGACTATTGCACATTCAGGATGAAGACTAAAGACTTAAGAGAGGCATAAACACACAACTCTCACAAGTCCATTAAAAAAACCCCAACAACAAAAACAAACAAACAAATTCCAACCACCATCTTTCACTCCACTCATGAAATTTACTATTACTGATAATGTGAGCCTTTACACTCCATTACTATACTGCTTACACAGATTTATTTATTCTATGGAATGTTTAATATTTTGATCTAGATTTAGCAATTTAAGTTTCTCTCTAGTTTTTACAGACCATGTCATAGCAAATGGACAAGTATGAAGACCCTGACACTCTCTCCAAGCATCTCTCTGCAATGGTGAGGACAAAATCAATGCCAAAGACTGCGATTAAATGAAGCAGTAGTTTCTTGGTTAAGACTTCATCTCTGCCATTCTCAGCACAAGGAGAGTGACACTGGCTGCAGTTCCCTATCATGTAACTAGGAGGAGGTAATGACAATCTATTTTAGGCATCATAATATTTTTCCACACCTTTTACAGACATTTGGGTTACTGGAAATTTAGTGTTCTTGGAGAATTCAGATTTTCTACTTCAGGAAACAAACAAAGCCACCACTTGAATTTAAGTCACAAATAATATGAATTCAATATTGTACCCCAAATTTTTCAATGAAGTGGCATTTTCAAATGTGGAAGTTGTTCATATTCTATTTCAGCAATACTGTGTTAATGGAGGGTTTACTTTATATATAGTGAAATTACACTTTTTAAGATAAAAGAATGTTAACTGCCAGATTTTATTATTGAGAAAAGTTTAAAGTAAAATCTACTTTGGAATAATTAATATAATCATTTAATGGCTAAATCCTACTGGTTTAGCCTGAACAATTATTAGTCATTTAGTTTATGCACAGTTCTTTGAAATCACTTCTCAATAAAAGAATTATAGAGAGAGAAGCTGGAGAGACTTCATTCTCTTTTTGAAATGTAACATTTYGTGATACCTGATTTTGTTTCTATGTCTCCACTTTTCTATCATCTCACCTGTTTACTGCTATTTCTTTCATTTTATTTGCACCCTACCTTCCACATTCCTTTTTTCTTAAGTTTCCTGGGTTTTGCCCCAGCCCTTCCTTCACAGGTATCGTAAGAGTTCAACTGCAGGGCATAGCTATACCATTACTTAGTGCCTCCATTAGCAGCAACATGCCTAGAGGGATAAGAAGATAGCAAAAAGTAGTTTCTTCAGGCTAAGCCAATCATTGTCAGAAGCATTTTGGCCTAAAGATCTATCATAATTTATCCACTCTAATTCTAAACTATTATTAATAAATTATATTAATTTTTACAGCAAGGTCATTTTCACAGAAGCATTTCCCAACTCACATGAAACGTGGCACTATGATTCCCAGTCAGTACCACTATCTCTGCATGTATGAATTGTTGAATAAATCTCTTGGACTTTGGAAAGCTGCTTCCTCCCCTCAAACACAAAGAAAGAAAATACTTTCAATGCAGACAAAACAAGACAATGAAATAAAAAAAAACAAACTACCCTCCAAGGATCTGATCAAGAACAAAGTGAAGTTAAGAGGATTTAAACTATTAACCTTTTCTTTCTGAAAGATTAATTTTAGAACTTGCTTTCTTAAAAGATCCAGAAGCACTGGTATTCCAGAGGCCTCAAATCCAAGTAAGTATTTGGCGAGGCAAAATGGAAATACTGTGATATATGTAAAAAAAAAAAAAAAAATTAAAAAGTTTTCATATATATATATAAAAAAATATATAACTATGGGGGGAAAACAGGGAACTTGAGGAGAAAAAGGGGGGGGGGAGAGAGAGAGAGAGAGAGCGTGCGCATAGGTAAGTAATGGATTGTCCAAAATCAGATTTAGCAAACAACATAATTTTYCCTTTTTTCCCTTTCTTCAGTATTTTATTTAGTCGTTTATTTTAATGTCATCTGTTAGTCTACAACTTCAGCAACATACCACCACATATAAGACAGAGGTCTGCTACTTTGGCCAATACTGGATACCACAAGGATATTTAAACTGCCAGTTCCAAAATCACATAAGCTTCATTCGATCAATGATTTACTCTACCTGACATCCTTATGTGGATACACTGTTGATACAATCCATAAATG
The DNA here is from genome assembly GCA_035582835.1 of Phoebastria nigripes. Lineage (NCBI taxonomy): Eukaryota > Metazoa > Chordata > Aves > Procellariiformes > Diomedeidae > Phoebastria > Phoebastria nigripes. The sequence continues at coordinate 3,289,651 of JAYKAV010001334.1, forward strand.
CAACCCTAAATTTCTTTTTTTTGGGTCTGTCTGTTCAGTTCAGTTCGTGAACAGCTCTAGTGTTCAACTTACTGTATTTATGTAAGATTTGGGGCAGAGGAGGGAGACACTTCCATGTTTCAGGAAATACTATCAAAGTTTGCTGTGCTATAAATAAAAGATGGGAGATAAGAACATTAACTAGAGTTGCGAATTCCGTCTCGATACATCCCTCAAGACAGTTTGTTTTACTTTGTCACCAAGTTAAATGAGTTCAAAACCTTAATCTAGTAGTTAAAAAAGCAGAATTATAAAAATGGATTTAGAATTCAAATTCCGTAACAAAATGTATGCAGGCTCAAACCTAAAAAAGTTTAGCTAAAAGTCTTCTTTTTGTCTGCTTAGTCTTCTTTTCCCAGTTTTTCTTATTTCTAACCTTACTACAGCACCAGTATCTATTCAGCAGTTAATATTGATTTGAAAATTTCCTCAAAGGTGCAACAAACTTTAATTGATTATTTAAAAGCAGATTCAGGTACCCAGAAGAAAGGTGTTACAGGAGACAAAAGCACATAAGAAATCCAACTTCCTTATGGTTTCATCAAACCATTCAGGAAATGCACAAGTCTGATACTTTCTTTAATTAACTTCAGTGAACTCAGTGGAGTTACAGAAGTGGAGATTTTCATACCCCTTTGTGTAAGTATCACTTATTTAATACTAACAGATTACACTCACTTTTTAAGCCTAGTAACCTAAGTAAAATCCTTCACCAAAACTAAAATTTCCTAAAAAATGGAAATAAGTTCCTGTTGTTAGTGGGACCTGCACTTTTTACCTTCATGTATGTCCTCTGAACTGAAAGCTTTAATAGAAATACATATTATGAAACGAAACAGCCTTAGAATATCATTTTATACAGTTTATCTTTCCCATTACCACCTTACTCTTGTAAGACTATCTGCAAATTCTTACAGTGGGTTTTTTCCCCTCAAATATTTTGTCCCCTTTCAAATGGCAACTGGACCAAAAGCAGATCTGTTCAAGATCTTAGTTAAACCTCTCCTCCCAGACTCTTAATTTAAAATTACTTTTTACTTTTTTATTTATGGATGTGTAAAATTACACATCCATATGATGTGGGTCACAGGAATGTTACAGAATGCTTCTATACACACACACACAAAAGTATTTATGAGATCAGAATGTTTACTGCTCTCCTTTTTGATGGATTTATGAGAACTGCGTTCGGCAGGAATCCCACTATTAAAGGCATGGTTGTACAAAAACACCCTGACAGTTCTTTAATCGTAAAACAATTTTCAAAATACATTCGTAAAAATAGTCCCATTGGGAACATTGTTCTGATGGAGGATTGGCCAAACAATACTATGCTACCTTTTTTTTTTTTTTCACAATCTTCCTCAACATGACTATGGGAATCCGTCTGATACTCATTCTACTTCTGTTTTTACACAGTTTATATAGAAATAAGAGTAAAGATCTGGCATTCAGTTAAAACTCTACAATTAGAAGAAAGACAAAAATCATTTCTTGCTTTGCTCAATAGATTTTTACAGTGTACACACTACAGGAATGATGACATCAAAGCTTGCCTGTATTGCCCAATTGTTACATGTGATGGAGCCCTGCTTCCCTGGAGATGGCTGAACACCTGCCTGCCGATGGGAAGCAGTGAATGAATTCCTTGTTTTGCTTTGCTTGCATGTGCAGCTTTTGCTTTACCTATTAAACTGTCTTTACCTCAACCCACGAGTTTTCTCACTTTTACTCTTCCGATTCTCTCCCCCATCCCACCGGGGGGGAGTGAGCGAGCGGCTGGGTGGGGCTTAGTTGCTGGCTGGGGTTAAACCACGACAGTTCCTCATTATAAGATCCTTTGTATTAGTTAATTTTTTTTGCCCACTTAAACTGCAATAATCTGTGTCAGTTTTCCACTTTGAGTTTCAGGGGAAATTTCTAGTCAAAGCAGTTCATCTGTTACAGAATGAGTCTATTTCAAGATTTTTCCTGAATTAAAAAACAAAAACACCCAAACAAAACAACAAAAAAACCTAAAAAAAACCCCAAACTTCCTGCAGGCTTCTTTTTAAGAATCTAAGTTTGCTTATGCTTTGACAAGAGATTTAGCTAGTACTGTCTTCACATCAATCCTGTCCTTTACATCATGTAGTGGAAATAATGGAAATCAACCAAAATCTTGTGAAAATGATTGGTTATATTCATTCACGAGAGTTTTGACAGACCTTTGCAATTAACAAACAACTCAGACCACACACGTAATTTCACTGAAGATGCGATTTTTGCTGAGCATCGTAGAGCCCAGAACTGCATGGTAACCTCCCCTATATGCTAAAGACTTGTCCAGGTTGATGGTGCAACTAATGACAGGAAACTTTCTCACTTATGTTCTCAACATTGCCCCACTGTTTGTCAGGAGTCATAAATGAGGAAGCTGCCTAATTTAAATGCTAAGTGAATGGAAAACAGACTAAGTAGGTGGGAACAACGTTCCTAGGGAGCTGGTAGGATCTCCAAGGTGAAAAGAACACTTGGAAGAAAGAAGCTAGGAGATGCAGGTTGAGAGAATACATTATTTCTCAACTGCAATATTTGTCCATTCTCAGAAATGTATGCAATTCTCCACTGGAAAAGCATATTCTTTTAGGATTGATCTAAATTGGGAATCACAACCTGCTATTGTTGATCATTTTTTCTGTTTAAGTGACTGATGTGGTTTATCCGGTTTCATACTTGCTCATAACTCACATAATGCCAATCTGAAAAAACTCCACCCACATAGATGGTATTAAAAATATTACATTTTCAAAACACTTTTTTGGAACTGCAAAGTATAAAATTACACCATCACATGCTTTGCCCCCTCCCTCTCCATATCAGTACTGTCCCCTTTTGTCATTTATTCCATAAGGTAGACCTGCTCTAGGCATGAATTACTTGTGCATTTTGTCTCTAAGATTTCCATTTCATTTATAGAACAAGTTGGAAGACAAACAGTAAATGATGTAGGGATTGTGGGGAAAAAACAGTCACATGGTTATAGCACTTGAGAATGGCTCYGGGAAACTGGATTCTGTGCGACTTACTTTAAGGAAACTTCTTCATAGGAAATCAGTCGCTCTGTGGTGTTGGTTTTTTTCCCCAGGCTCTTAACTTTGTATTTTTGGTTTCTGTGAAAACTCAGAGCATTGATTTAAATATATAAAATCCAAGTTTTCTGAAATTAGCAAAAGCTTTTGACCTCAATGTCTTTGTTTTTTACTTTCTTATCTGTGAAATGGAAATAGTAACCATCCATCTCACAGGACCATTACAAAAGTGCATAAATCAAATTAATGTTTGAAAAACGCCTATACATTGTATTGATGAGAACTATATAACAGGCAATGAAGTGATTAACAGTTCTTTCCTCAGATCAAAGCCCTAGTGGTATCCAGTAAGCCAATCAGATGAAGATGCCAACAATTAACAATAAGGATTAAATGAAATATTGAACCTCTGTTCATTGGGTGAATTAAATTATCTTGGTGTACAAGACAAAGCACGCAGTTTATGTTAAAAATAGCCTATGTTTGTGTAATTGCACTGTATCAGAAGCCACTCACACAAGGAAGCCCAAACAAGGTTGTACTGGCAACATTAATTTTGCTATGTAACAACTTTTAAGTGCTTGCCTTTGCCACTTTTAATTATATATTGCAATTTTTTTCTGGGCATATTTAATCCAAAATTGCAATTACCTTCAGTAATCACCCACAGTTTTTTCTGGAATTTAAGCAGTAACCAGTTGCTATTCAACAACTGTGATCTCAAATTTGTTTCATTTGTATTCTCTCTCAGAACAAAATCAGCAGTATACAATTCTAGCTTAATTACCTAAAAGATGTTTACACTGCAAATAGTTTCCTCTCTCCTCACATTTTTCTTCTGGTGGCACTGGACATGTGCACAGAGCAGCAGAAACAATAGATTAAGGTGGTGATAGTTTCTAACAAGATATAATCAGGAAGAGATACAGTAACAATGAGATACTGCCTTCCACTCAACAAATGCAATTTCGTGCTGCCCAAGAACAGGCAGCATGAAATAAAGCTGGGCATTTCTTTGGAAAATATGTAGTCCTGTATATTGCTGATAGAACAAGTGTGTTCTGTATCTGAACAGTAACGTTCTCATGAACATGCACATAACATTCTCACACAAAAGAACAGCACATGTTTCTAAATAGGCAAATCAAGTTCATAATGCATAACACCACTTAAATCCTCACTGTGTCCTAATTGTCCAGAATTTATTTGGGAAACTCAGATCATCTGTCACCTCACACTTACAGAGTGCCATTTATTTTCCACAAAATTAAAGAAGCAAGGGAAAGAAAATGTGTCATTATGTTTCCAATCCTTTAGTACCAGAGCTACCTCAAGTCTACTTCAGTGGTTCTGAACTATTGAATAGATTTTATCAGTACATGATGATGGCTTCCCATAGATCTGGTTTTCTGTATACCACTCTGTAAAAATGCAGTATACATCAATCACACTGCCTTTAACCCTCAGCCTGCCTGCATCCTGGGCTAAGGAAGGGGAGATTTATAGAAATAATGTAGAAGAGACACTAAGCCAGCTGAGCATTTTGGGATTTTGCAGTGTTGGAGAGTTTGGGGTAGTTTTGTGTGCCTATTTGTTTTCACCAACATTTCAGTTAAAATGTTTATTCTTAGATAAAATAAAATATGAATATAATTTTATTTTCTCTGAAAAGCAAAAAGATTTTAATCATAACATTATATAACATTATAAAAGCACAGGAGTTATCTTTTTTTAATTAAATCCCTGTGCAGTTCATTCTTCTTTAGCACACCACAGGGAAAGTTTGCCATGTAGCATCTAACTTGCTGAGGAATAAAACCTTCCACATCTATTCCACACAGTGTTCTGAAAACATTTTTCCTCTAGTCCATACAAGTTATAAGCTATCCACATTAAGTGAAACTATTTCACAATACCATAAATAAACAGAGAGAGTGGTGGATGGCTTGATTAAGAGGCATTCGAACAGCTGTAGTTGTGATACCCAAGAAGATGGTTAGATGCACAGATCATGGGTACCGACAATATCAAATGTAGTAGGAGGTATGTGCTAGAGGCAAAACTTAAGCTGTCAGGTAGGAGACATTCCTGTTACCACGAACGTGTCCAAACATAGAAGCAGAGGTGTAGATTGTATGTGACCAAAAAGAAAGTACAGATAAGATAGGGCAGCACTGTGGAAACTTTTGGAATATAAGGGATCTGTATAGGAGGAACTGGCTTCATACAAACGCAATTAGAGCAAAGCTTCTGGCACTTTAAACATTAAACTGCAGACCAAGATGGAGGTAGTAGTTGCACGGAGACCAGAAGATGCATGAAAATGGGCTGTTGCATATACCAGGCCCCTTGAAAATTCTCATCTAGGAGTTCATGAGGAACTGCTGGTGTAAATTTGGAACAATTTCAGTATAGTAGCAAAGTTGGATTTTGATCCTGCTTAGTCAGTAAGACAACTTAAATATCCACCAATAAAGCAATAGGAGTATAAATAAAATAGATTATAAAACTGGAAGGAAATTTCACATTAAAGAAAAATCCAAATAGTATCCTTGGGAGGGGTGCAATTTAAGTTACAGGGAACAGATGTATCCATAAAGGGGTTTTGTTTTGGTTTGGTTTTTTAATTATAAAGCATATAATTGCATGTTTCAGAAACTCCAAGGATAATTATTGCCATTTCACATCTTTGATACTTGCTGTTTTTTCAGTAGCTGAAAATTTACTTATGTGCAAGTTTTGATTCACAGTAATCCTTGTATCAACTCACCAATTTACTAATCTACTGTTGACCAAGAACCAGATGTTCTGACTTTGAATTATTCTGGACCCAACCCTCTCTGCTCCACCAAACAATTTAGTGTTTTATGCTCTGATGTATTTTGTTCTTCAATTAATATAGCTTGGCGTATAGCTATAGCCAAAGAGTATAATAGTGGGAAAGATCAGAGCTTAGCTGCAAAACTGAGAAATGCTAAAGACAGTTCTGTAATCTCATAGAGAGCTTTATAACACATGGCTTTCCTCACATGCTATGACAAGAGACACTGAGTCAACAGATATTGGCCCCTCCCTCTGGAACAGCAATTATTTACCATGAATAAGTCTGGTGTAAAAGTCTCTTCTCACCAGCAATTACATGCCACGCTTTTATTGACATCTCCTCCTCATCCTGGAAGTGGGATGGAGTGAGTCAGACTTCTTATGGCTTTTCAATACATAACAGGGGCCAAATTAGATATACATAGTACTATCGCTTATGGTTTAATCCATCCATGGATAATTTGTGGACTTTCTATGAAAGGGAAGAGCCAGGGCTTGACAGCAGAAGGTGAGCTCTCATATAGACATGAAGGAGACTAAAGGTGGAGCTAACAGCAACTACAATAGTGATTCATAGTCATAATATGGAAGGAGAAAAGAAGATTAAGTACTGCAGAACAAAATTGATGGATCTTAGATCTATAAAATGAAGAAATCCATATATACAATTTGAAGGTGGTTTGCTTTAAGTAGTGTGGCTTGATGGTGTAAATTAGTTAAGTTAAAATCCGTGTCCTGAAAATGTCAGATTATATACACTATATACTCAGCAAATCTTGTCACTGTCTACTTTTCCTCCATCTGATGCAAAGCCTTAAAAATATGTATATGCTGAAATGCACAGACATCTTTTAAAACCTACACAGAATTTTGCTACCAAACAAGGGTCATAGAGTCTGGAAGGAAAACTTTGGCAGGTTTTCTTAATCTGTTTTGATGTTTCTGTATCTACCAAATTCATTCACAAAGAAAGGACTAACATGATATGTCTGAGTAACCCTTAGTCTAAACATCTCCCCCAGAAAGAGATGCCTCAGAACTCCCTTTGAAGTAGCAGTTTTAAGACACTTCATTTGGTTCTTTTTACAAATGATATAAGAACACAAGACAATAAACAATCTCTAGTAAATATTATTTTGAAGAGATACATTAAATATAATGAGCTGCTTATGAATTATTATTTTTTTACCTCCCAGCTGAGTTGAAATGTAGCCATTCTATTTCCACTTCCTTGTGAACAGCAGCAAAGAAAAGGAAAGAAAAGCAACTAATACTCTGAGCAGGAAAACTAAGAAAACTTGGCCTTTTCTGAGTTTATGCATCACGCTTGATTTATTTGGCTCCCTTACGTCTCTACAACCCATCCCTTTACAATTCCATCCCCTCCATCCCCTTTACAATCTCCAGCCACCTCATTCTCTCTCTCTTTTTCCTAAACTCTCGTCCCATTCCATGTATACTAACGATTTCTTTTTAGCCCGCTGAGTGGCATATGCTATGTTTTAGTTTGCAGCCTGGCATACATTAACTGGTTAGCTGGCTGCTGCTTCTTGATTCTTGGAGAAGCGTTACCTCTAAATTAATGGCAAGCAAAATGATAGCTTTGGAGTCTGCACATGTCTGAACCAATATCATGCAGACCTTCCTAGGACCCCATGCCTCAGATCTATGCCTTCTTGTCAAATGTTGTTGAAATTGGCCAAGACACATAAAAGTTAACGGTGGGCAGGAGGATAGAAAGGAATGAGGAACATTCAAGTGTGATCAAGAAGCTAAGGAAAAGATTGCATAGGTATAGAAAATCAAGCCAAAAAAACCCCAGTTCTTCTTCAGAAAACACACATATATTGTCTGTCTGATTCTCCAGTAATGTAAATCTACTCAGGCACTTATTAAAATAGAATGAAAAGGAAAGCATTTCTTGGTATTTGTTTTCCTGTATCCATTTTTTTTTTTCATGATTCTCCACACTTCAAAATTGCTAAATGGAAAGTAACCTCCCCCCCACCCTTCCATCTAAAGACTTCTTTCAGGCAAGTATTTGAATTTAACCTCAAATCCCTTCCACTGTGATACACACTTGAGTCACACAAGTAGGACTCAAGTATATGCTGAAAGGTAAGTAAAATGTGTCATTCTCAAAGTTAGGATGACATTGTCAGTGCTTCCATCAGTTGATACTTTCGTCAGATAGTAGAAATCTTGAAGCCTAGTAAAAGAAAAAATCAGTCCTGAAATAAAAGTAGCGAGAGGTATTTGAAGTCTGCTGAAAATTTGCCATTGACTTCTATGTAGTTCAATGTTTACAAACTCACATTGAGATGTTTTTTCAGAGAGAATTATAGAGAGAATACATTTTTCTTMTTGCTTATATTCTTGATAAGGTTTTCAACTGAAGTTACAATCAAATCCAATAGACTCGCTAGCTTATAAAAGGCACTTATTTTATACATTCTCAGAACTATGAATTCTGACTGAATACCAGATGCTAAATCAGTAAAAATGCCTCTTTAATGATTGCCAATTGAGTAAGAGATCTGTTCAAAGTGGTTTGAATCTCTCATCTGCAGACTGGCTGCTCACTCTTTTTGATACTAGCACTGTATTACTAAAATTTACAGCAGTTTTCTATTTACTAAAATTCTAGCAGCATTATATTACTTGCTCCTGAACTCTATCAGAATTAACACCCACTTGTGCTATTAAACTTTAAGATTAGAAACATTATCTTTCCTTAAAGTCAGTGAAAATTAAATAATACACAAACAAACAACATGTCATTTAAATACTGAAATAACATCCTGATATTTTCTTGCTGATGTCCGGAGCTAGAAGGACTGTGTTTTGGTTAAAAGCATTTTGGTATATTCAGGGAACACTGAAGAAGACAAGAACTAATTATCTTACTAGTGCTGTGGCACTGACGGAGGACAACTGAAAGGTCTGGCAGGATAGAGAGGTGGAAATTTGATTTTTCCCAAATCTGAGACACACAAACTTTCCCATTCTATGCAAGGATGGTAAGCAGCCCAACGATCGGATGCAAGGCAGTCTCACCAGATTTGTGAGGTAAATCCGTTACTCAGTCTTACCGCTAGATTCRTACCATATGACCATTACTGCATAACCTGAACTAAGAAGCCAGCGACAGGCAGGAAATCTCCCAGGCAGTCAGTATCAGAAGATCTCTCGTTCCTTTTTTGTTTCCCATGCCTACCTCATCTGCCCAGAGATATTACAACAGAAGTAATTGCATATGTGTACTTCAAAAATAATTTTTGAAAGAGGCTTACTGCAGATAAACCAAATAAGTAACAAGGCCTCCTGTCCCTTACATCTGTTATCTATAACTGTAAGAAAGACTCATCTAAAGATCAACAAATGCTTTAAAAATAATAAGGGTCCAAAATACTTATAGGAAGACAGTTTTATCACACATTTTATAAATGGGAAAACTGTAAGACATCATCTAGCAACAGACTGTATAAAATATATGCAATCATTGTTGAACATTTACCCTAAAATGACTTTTCTAAAGCCATACAGGAAGTGAGAACTAAGAATAAAAAGAAGCAGGAAATCTGTCAGTCCAAAATAACCACATCAAAGAAAAATTTTAATATTACCCCCCCCCAAATTGTAAGTTCTGACAAAAATACTTGGGAAGCATCAAACCAAAATAATTAATTTTGGTTCAAAAAGAAGTTTACTGGAAGGAAAAGAGAAAAAAAAAAAAAGGTTTAGAAATGCTCAAGCATCCCAATTATCTTCTTTCTTTTTTTCTCTTTTCTTTTTTATTTTTTGTACTAGAAAATCTAAGAAGTACTCTTCATTTCCTTTAACTGGTAGTGCCCACCAAAATAACTAGTAACTGATATTTTAAAATTGTATAAACTAAACTCCAAAATTTGTGTGGGAAGACATATACAGCATATTGCTGTGGAATTTAACTGGGAACCTCTGATATGTGGACAAATAGTCAGCAAGTAATTTCTAAATTATTTCCATCTACACTGGAGGACTATTTCATAAGCTATCATTACCCATTTTACTACACTTAAGTGATAATGTCACAATTCTCCATTTCTGAAACTCACTTTCAAACTACTCACTTCAAAGCGACAAAAGAGGAAAAAGAGCAATGTATTTTCTTTACCTGAATTGGCCAGAGGCACAGTGGGAAGTACGCTTAATCCCCTCACARGACTACGTGCAGCTTTTTTACTTGTGGCTTACACAAAGAACTATAGTATTCTATGACAGTAAGCATGGGAAATTTTTTGTCCATGTACTACAAAACATTACCCRTATATCAATAGTTCAACATTAGCAAATGATGAAAAAGGAAACAACTGCTTAATCTTACCTTGAAATGAGGATATTTGGTTTTGGAGTTTCTGTAACTTGTGAAAGTCTTTGTACTCAGCCTTTTAAGTAAAATTTAAAAAAATAAAGGCACAGTAATAGGAAAAAAACCTGAAAATATCTTTCAGTGCTCTGGTCATAACAGGTCTACTGTGAATTAACTGAATTTGTTCTGTGTATTTAGCAGCTTCTAATTCAATCTATTTCAGTTTTCTCTGTTCTCGAAACGCAGATTGCTTGATGGTGTAAAATTGAGTTAATTAGCTATAAATACCAAACAGCACCCAAATAAAAAGGATCATTATGAACATACAGTGAACAGCTGTGCCATTTGATAAATTGGTTTTGTTTCTAACAGTGTTTCTATCCAAACATTTTCTAGGTTGGAGAAGGCTTTTTTATTTATATGACTGTCTTCCATGAAAACCAAATCTGTTCTATGCATGAAGGGCCATGAAAGGCCAAAGAAGAAATTAGCTATATTTTTCTAAGGCAAGAATAAAGCTTGTATTACATTGCATTAATAATAATTTATTCACTAACAGCAACAAAASTAGTACTATATTTGAAAGAAATAGTGTAGGAAGTGATCATTAGATTGTGATAGGGACTAAAAATGTTGCCGGATGCCTTTTTACTTATTATTATCACAATTTAAAAACTGTGAGTTTATTTACCTCACTCACTAAATTTAGAGCTATTGAAAAATATTAGATCAGTGACTGCAGAGTATAAGACTATCTTACTTCYTCTTTTGAAATGTTGTAATCTTGAAATAGAAGAGATTGTATGAAAAAGCAAATCTTCAGAATTAGTTTTTCAGGAATATCACATACCAGTCTGTCCTCTATTTTCAGAAGTGATTGATCATGTAGAAATCTGATGCTAGCCTGAAATTAATAAAATACAAACTGTCCCATCAATAAAAAGTGGAAGCTTAAATCAACATAAAAGAATCTATCAGAGCTTTAATTTCCTATGCTCACTGATATCCTTGACTCCTAAAAGTTTCATCATGGATGTCTTACTAATGAGATCTAGCTTACACTACCGAAATTGCACCTCAAATCCAGACATTATATAAGAAATCACATAAACAGATTTCAAAATACACTGGAGTCATAGATCCAATTAACTGCCAGATGTTCTGAGTCATAATCACTCTGCCCATTTCAAATCCACCACCAGTATCAAAACTTATTAAAGATTAGTTTCAATCCTATTTGATAAACTGCTTTAAGACTGGCTTTTTGTGGTTTAGGCATAAAACTATCTGGAACTGAATGGAATATTGCAGATTGTCTCACCAAACAGGGACCAGATTTTCAAGTCTTTCGGCTACAGCTACTGGCCTGAACTATGAAACTGAGATGTTTCTCTCTGTTGTATAGCCAAATTTCTATGACATCCAGTCAAAATGTTTTCTGTCTTTGGTGCCAGACTGACTTTGTGCGTCAGCAGAGTGAATTCTGAATAAAGGGTTGTTAATTTAAAGCTATAATTTCAGCACAGAATATAGTGATTTACCTGTATTATTCTGTTAATATGAGCAATTTTTTCATACTCACAGTGCAATCAAGACATATCCATAATCGTTGATATGCTAGGCAATGCTTCTCTAATTTACAGAAAAAAAGATCCAGCAAGACTGTGACAGAAAATTAAAACCAAATAAAAAGTCATCATAATCACTTGGACTTCAGCTGTCATAACAGATCCTAAATTTGGGACTTATTCATATGGAAGTTTTCTATTTCTTTTGTACCAGACTGACCATTTTCAAGTTATGGGAATTATTTTCAGACAAGGAAAGCCCTTGTTGCTGGATTTTTCTTAGCAAAATTTGGTATTAGGCTTTTTAAGGTATCCTTAAGTTATATAATTACAAAGGTACAAAATATAACCTCTTATACATTATCTCCCTCTGGTATTTGTAGTAAGCATATATGTGAATGTGAGGACAGAATTTCAATGTAATAGAGATCTCACTTACTAGTAAAATGCATAAAGGAATTGTCATATGCCTGTTTTAATGGACATTTTTGACAATTTTTTCGTTGACAGAGAAAAGATTTTATCATTCCATTAGTATTCTCGGGATTTACCCACACAGCTCTCCCATGTGAGACTGAAGGAATTTACCCCTGAGAAAAGATATGGTGAAGGTTAATATCATCCATATGTGGGATTTTACTGTAATGCCCTTATAAAAACAAACTGTGGAGGTCAAACTAACCAACCAGGAACTGCAAAAACAATACCTCGATTTTCCCCTTCTAGCTATTTTCTTTCCTGAAAAAAACTGCCATTCAGGTACTGCAAAAAAAAAAAAAAAAAAAAAAAAAAAAAAAANAAAAAAAAAAAAAAAAAAAAAAAAAAAAAAAAAAAAAAGAAAAAAAAAAACAGTTTTAAGGAAGCATGTCAAACTTCAAAACTGCCAAACTGTAATACTGTAAAGGAAGACAAACGCAGTGCAGCAATCCAGAGGATACAATATTTTTAAGATGCTCTTATGCCAATAGTACCCTTAAGATTCTCATAATGAAGATGTATTTTTTTCATTTTTTTGTCCCGTATTTTTCCAGTTATTACATTATATCTGTATGAAACATCACAGTTTTAAGACTGGTTCATAGCATTCATTTCCCTTTATCGACATTAACACTTATCTAGAGACCCCAACATGTACAAAATGTCTATGGAACCGAATAAGCTGTGATTACACTTATTACTGAAATAATTTCAGATACAACTGAAAATGTTAGTTATGGTTTTAGAAAAGTGCTATGAAGTTATCCCTTTCTTAGGTTGGTATTTGATTTTTGAAACCTAGCAGAGGAAAAAAAGAGATCTCTAATAAATGACCTTTCCCTTTCAAATGATCTGCAAAGCCTGAACCTGAAAATATTCAGGACACAATATGAGGTTCACCTTTTAATTCAGATGTTTAATTACTCATTATATTATTACTCAACTTTCAGAATTGTAGACTTGAAATAGAATCCTAAAAATTTTTAATCAGGCTGTAGCTCTTTGACTGATTTATGTATTATTGCACCACTAATGAAAGGTCCAGGAGTTAGAACTTTGCTGACAATTTGATATGGGAATGAGAACAGAATTTCAGCCCTTGAACCAAGCTGCATTGTATGTGCAGCGTTGACAGGGAAACGTATGTAGATAGGACATAAGGAGTCACAAGGAAAAACTGCCAAGTAGGTGGATATGTTTTACTTTCTTGACCCCCAACTGCACTTTATTCTTTGATATTTTGATAGCACAGTAGGTTAGGCAGAAACTAAGCAAGGGAAAATTTTGCCCCAGGCAAAACCAATTTCAAAGCTCAGAATACAAAAGAAAAACCAAAATTTTTCTGCCTTCCTAATCATAATTATTAAAGGACAGAGATGAACGACAAAGGGAAAAAGAAAATGTGTCTGCTGATGAGGCACGGCATAAAAAAGCATAATGTTTTCTACCTGACACTGATAGCAATGACATCAGCATTTACAACAAGTTTTCAGTCCAACCCACCCTCCTACAAATAGTGTATTATCAAAAGTAATTCTTCGTCTACTGGCATTTCAGTAGAAACATAAACCAATATATTTTTAAGTGTAAAACTTAACTAGTACCAGCCATTTAGAATGGTTATCTTTAGTTAATTCTGAAAGAAAAATAGCACACCCCCCCGCAACCTTACATATATCCCCTTTTTAAAATAGGACTAAGACTTTATTGCTTGAAACAGTGGCTGGTTTGGGGATGAAGTGGGTTTCTAAATGTCATGAAGAGATGGTTTCATGGAAGAATGAGCTTGCAAATTAGTCTTAGCTTTAGAAGTTAATTCCTCTTTCTTCATCTAGATCCAAGACTATTAAACTCTATAATATGCTACATTTGCTACTTGTTATTTCAGTTACTTGAGCATGACATGAAATAAAAAGTTGTAAAGGAGCAGCATTACTACATCACAGAGTATTTTTTATTGAAATACATATTTCTTAAGGCACTTTTAGTGTATTTCAGATGATTGTATTTTGAAATTAAATTAAGAAAGATATTCAGTGCCTGGGAAAATGCTGGGATTTGTATTTACACATAAGAACACAGTAAAAGTAATAGTGYGTGTGTGTGAAATAATAACAAAAAATTTACCATTGTGTTATCTGAAACATCTTAATTCTGAACAGATAGGGAGACCAGTGAAAAACTTATGCAGAAAGAACAAAGCCCTCAAAGAGAAACAAACATAAAGAATATTAACATCTGAAAATTCATGCTTATTCTTCCACAGCCTTTTCAGTACAAAAAGAAAGACAGAGTTTTATGGCATTGCTTACTACCCTTTCTTCTTCCCAGTCTCTTTGTCTTTTTTYCCAGCTAGTTCAGTGATTAATTTGAATCCATTAGCTCATTATATGTTTTATGTTGCACCAACCACTTGCAAACTCCTCACAATCATGTTATATTCTGTATCGTTATAAAAATGTCTATACAATTATCAGTAAATTAACAGCAAATGGTATATAAAGTATATAATAGATAAAGATGCATTTAGAAAATAAAGCAAGTGCAAAAGTAGATTATATTTATTTGCTTACAAATTCCACCTCGAAGTGGAAGCTCCAGCTTTCTATGAAAGTAAAGTTATACATTTCCTGTAAATGTGTGAATGTTCAGACATTACAGTAGTAAATGAATCAAGAAAAAAATAAGGAAAATATATTTGATGTCACCACTATTTGTTCTCCAGTTTGTACAGAGAGAGAATTTGGAGAATAATTTTTAAAAGTCTACTCCATTTGCATTATTGCTCATTATTAGCAACTAAGAATGTCACATACAGTCTTTTAATTGACACAGATCAATGTTTCAKTTAGTATTTCTTCATTATAATCATGTACTACTTCCCTGATTTTCCAACCCTAAATTTAGTAATATGTCTAAATTTATTTCAACTAATACCTGTTTTCAAATCTCCAGGCAGCATTGTAATTACAAAAATTAATGTCATTAAATTAAATTTCACTATTATTGAAATAATAATTTTCACAAGAAACAAAAGATCTTGTCATTTGTCGTCATGGACTCTGCAGTACATGCTTAGGATGTACTGGTTCCAAATATATTTTTTTTCTTAAATGACTGGACCACTGTACAGCCCAGGTACACAGATTCCATTACTGGGCTGGGACTGCTAAATATGTGTATATCAGATGAAATGCAAATATATAGCTATTTTCAACATGGTATCTGCAAAGTCACAGACAACGAGTTGTTGACACTTGCAGAGTACACACTGTTTTCAAGCTCTGAAGCAGTGAAACAAGAGTGTTCCTGACTTGACAGAAGGAAAAACTGTTTCAGCGTGAGGACAGTCAAGCATTGGTTCACGTTGCAGTGCAGTCCCCTTCCTGGCAGGTTTTCAGGACGTGGCTTGGTAAAGCCGTAAGCAACCTCATCTGATCTCATAGCTGATGCTGCTTTGAGCAGGAGGCAGGTCCCTGACTAGAGACCTCCTAAGATTCCTCCCTACCCAAATTATCCTATGATTTTATGTTAAATGTGATTAAGATAGGTATCCTGGAAAATGATGCATATATTAAATTAATGCATTCAGCAAATAAAAGTGATGTCTAAAGACGAAAGGAGAAATGGGAAAACCAGAAGGATTGAAATATAGACAATTTTTAAGTAGGAAAAACCCAAGACTGAAGTATGTAGGACGAGAGGAAATGGCCTCAAGTTACGCCAGGGGAGGTTTAGATTGGACATTAGGAAAAATTTCTTTACTGAAAGAGTGGTTAACCATTGGAACAGGCTGCCCAGGGAAGTGGTGGAGTCACCATCCCTGGAAGTATTTAAAAGACGTGTAGATGAGGCACTTAGGGACATAGTTTAGTGGGGCTTGGTGGTGTTGGGTTGACAGTTGGACTTGATGATCTTAGAGGTCTTTTCCAACCTTAATGATTCTATGATTCTATGATATGTAAGAATTATTAGATGACACAAACCTAAATCTTTCACATCTCTGTATAAAACTCTGTATACATTTTATAAATCTGGCATTTACAAAGTGATAAAAACTGGAGGCAGTCTAAACTAAATTTATTCCTGGTAGGGGATTACATAAAGAAATGACAGATCTTTTTTTTTTTTTTTTAAAAAAAAAGAAAAAAAACCAAACAGTAGATCTACTGTATATGTATTTTTTCTACAGAAGAACCAAGGAAGGGTTACACAGGCAATACAGGATTAGGTTGCAAAAATGAATGAACAAGTAAGTTCCTTTCTATTTCTAGAATGATATAATGCTAGCCACTTTTAACATCACTCAGCAAGAGAAACAAAATGGATATAAAATTTACAACATGATAGAAATTTACCTATTGATGGCAACTTGTGTTCCTTTCTTTTGGGTCTGTCACAAGAACGAGAAAAATTCAGATGCATCTCAAAAGCCATTTAAGAGAAAATTTTCAAGTCCTTTTGGAAATGTAAATTGTATTTGAAATGCAATGTAATCTATTAGAAAAGCATCTCTTATGATAAAACAAATAAGGGGAAAATACAGGTTATCACATGAAGAGATGCTTTTATAGCCCTCTGAGTATGTGAGTAGTTTCTACTGCAAATAGTTACATTACCTTAATACATATGGATTACTAACGAATGAATAGTGTTGTGCAAAATTAGATCTTATACAGTTTAAGAACTGCATTTGGATAATGATATATCAAGTGGGATGAACTGATCCCATTATAAAATAGCTGCCTATTTAATTAGCTGTGTTCTGAACATTTGGTGTACTTGTATTTTAGTAAAGATAATATACTCTGTAGAATCAAAATTATCTTTGTTTTAAATAACACACATGGACTAGAACATTCCTTGCTTATCTGTGGATCAGAGAGATATTTAGTACACAAGTTCCTATGAAGTAAATGTGAGGATTGGCACTATTTCTTTCTTCCTTACTAACCTAATGCGAGAAAATACCCAACACCATTCAGCATACTGGGAAGAATCAGGGCAAGACTTAGAGAACTCAGGACAAATAAGTTTGTCTACATAGCACTGACATCCTTAAAGCCCTCTAGGATTATTGTTTAAGACAAGGCTGGTGTCCTGTGTCTCTGTGAAATATAATTTTCCTCTATTACTAACACTATTTCTAAAATATTTCCAATCCAATTTACACTGTACAAACTCCATGCACAACGTATGACAATTATATGTATATCTAACTTTTAAAAGAACCAAAGTTTCTTTTGGGGAATTACAAGACTTGTTCAAACTTTYATTTTTTCAGGAGTTTCCTTCTGGATTTTTTTTTTTTAAGATTAGTGTTATTTTTACTAAAATAATTCTTCTTCGGCATTTTAATAAAAACCTTAAAGCTGGTGCTTGAGTAGTTTTGTGTTCCATGTAGAATATCCTGCAATTCTTTAAAAGAATTTTACAGTTTAAGAAAGTGATGGTATATATGTCAATGGTTCATAAAATAATGCTTTTAAGAAAAATTGGAAACCCACAGAACAAAAATAAGAGCGTCCTCAAGTGAAATGAAAAAGCAATAAATTAAAACCTTTTTACAAGTCTTTCTTTTCATATTTTATTTCTTATTCAGTAAATCAGCAATACATGGATTTTCACCTGTAAAATACTGCTGCAGGAAATTGCTCAATATGAATTATAAAGAGAACAGTTTAGTTAATTAAAAGTTTGACTAAGTAACAAGTTACTTAGGCGACTAAATCCCAATTTCAAAATAATTTATCCACTTAGCCTGCCTCATGAAAAATTAATGGGGAAAGACTCATGTAGACTTTAAATCACTTTTACAAATATGGTTTGGTTGGGTTTAAATGTGTTTTTTAAGATTATGTCACCATATTCTGAACTGTTCCATGGCTATCGTCAAAGACAGCATGKGGCAAGAGACAGCCTAATGACAGCTTCTAATTAATAGTGGTGTATCTAGAATCTTGTTAAACAACAGGAGGACAGTCCTTCATTTCTTGAATTATCTATATCATATGAAGTCTGAAAAACAGTTTATCTCCATTACAGAGAGTCACTTATTAATGCAATAGTTATATAAAGCTTACTTATTAGAAAAATGGAAAAGTGTAAACAACTCTTTGCAGTCAGATTTAAACATACGGTATGATAAAAAATAAATATGTTATTCCACCTCTTCCCCTCTGGCAGAAATTTTATACTGTATATAGTAAACTTTTGTATAGATTTTATGCTTAGTAGTTTTGTAATATATGGACAGTCAACTTTTAGAAGAAAAAAATGATGGGAAATTAGAACTTCTTATAATTATAGACAGCAACGTAAATTGTCCAATAAACCAGAAAATCAATGAGCAACAATGGTCAAAGTTCACCTCAGAACCAAACTGTTTGTCTGAGATATTGTAATGCTGGGGGTTTGATCAGTCAATGAATCTGTATCTGCTCTACTGCTCCACTGTAAGAAAGAAATTCTAAAAGTAGTCTAGAAATACAGATAATTATTTGCATTTTAGATATTTGTCTAAGAATTGATAACCAAACCTTGGTAAATAGAAAAGTAACCACCTTTGCAATTTTTAAGGAAAGTAAAATATAACTTCTCTTAGCAACATCTATCTAATCTATAATTAATATTTTAGTTATAAATATCAGTCCTATAAAATAGACAAGTGACCCACAAAAAAGATATCTCCTCCCAAAAGCTTGTGTCTTTTTTATCTATATCAGATGATCAAATAAGACATATTACCACTCCTTACAAATCTTGCCTCATTTATTTTTTAAAGCTCTAGCCTGCCTTCTATTTAGAGCTTCCATATGCCTCAGGAAATGTCATCAAATACTCATTTTAGTTCTCTACCATATCAGTTGATTTACTGTTTTGGTTAAAGCAACATTTGACACATTCATGCTAATGATAAACCCTTTTTTCCCGAGACACTACTTACTGCTGCTAGCCACGAGAGGGGGAGGAGGATCATAGTCGGTAGCTCTAGGGAAGGGCTTGGGAAGGCAGAGGTCTAGTGAAGCTGGCTACCTGGCAGAGTAGGTGCAAGCCAGGATGACTAGGGTGGCAGAGAGCATGACACAAACCCATTACAATACCATAAGAATGTAAGTATGTCCATACCTAATGAGTTTGGTACCACACATGTTTAGAACCATGATGCTACTGTGGCATTAAAATACTGCCATCCCTTTTTAAGTGGACTTTTTGTTGCTGTTGTTACTGTCTTCATTAGCTTCACTCTGGACAGATTTTTTTTGCTTGGTAAATTCTGTTAACTCTAGGACTTCCACTTTCATCTTGTAAGGAGTCAGTGCTGGTGTGACAGAAATGTCACAGGATTCTATGAGCCCTCCATTAGCCCTCTCCCCTGTAGCCGTCCCAGTCTTAGAATCATCAGCTTTTAATAAGTTTTTCACTGGTCTCCCTATCTGTTTGTATCCTAAGTGAGAATAYGTACCCTCCAGTTCATTTTTATGCAGGATACAACACACTCACATTTTTGTAAAAAGAAACATAATTGGCTTAGTTCCCTTGACTTAACTGAAAACTGCAAAACAGCGCTTGGAGCCAGCATTTTCCTTCTGGAAGACATCCGCTGCTTAGAATGAAATGCTGTGCAAGCCTTCACCAGTTGTTCTTCACACTTCCTGAAAGCTTCACTGTTCTATTTTTCACTCAAAGTATTTCTTAGTTTGTTATTCTTCTGGCAATGTGTGATGTTTCAGTTGGATTGCGGAATTATTCTCAAATAAAAAAGGTCCCATACAGGAAGGCTCACTATTTCTGACTTACTATGTAGCAGGAACAGGGGCAAAGAGAGCAAATATTATTTGAAAACTGCAAGTGAAGTGCTTATATTTGTGTATGTATATTTGTAAAATAAATATGAAGCCAAGGAAATTGTCATCTATACAGAACTGATTGAAACAAATTGGTTTTCTAAAATTAACTTTTAAAGAATTTTCATTATGACCTTACCGAGTAAGCGTAGGGATTTTCTGAAACGTTAATAGGAAGGGTACCTGAAATTTGAATTACATTATTACAAAGACACAATGCAAAAACAGAAGCCAGAAAAATAGGATAGAAAGATGAAAAAGACATAAAATTAAGTCAGAGGAAATAGCAAAACACCGTGCATAATCTAGAAAAATATGCAATGTATGTGTTTAATTAAAGAAATATGTAATGTATGTGTTTAATTAAAGAATTTTTTTTTTGTGACATTCAGTAAAATCTAGCATTTTGTTATGCAAAAAAAAAATGCTTAAACTGTTGAGTCATTCCATATCTGGGCAATGGTCCCATAAAAAAGAAATTATCTTTATGGTGTCTCTGTTTTAACTCATTTGTAGCAACCTGGGTTCTAGCAGGATTCATAAGGGAGAGCTGTAAAATGAGGAAAAACGCAACACAAATTACTCTGCAAAAACAGAATTTACAGTAGTACACATGACCTAGGGCTGTGGTATGAACGTACGGCTTACAAAACAGAGCCAACCCCAGAGAGGTTTGCGTGCACCGAAAGTTGAAATACAAAGGAGCAAATATCCATAAAATTTCCGTGGAAATTTTAGGGTTTGTTTCTTTTTTTTTTTTTCTTAAAAATGTAAAACGAGTATAAAGAAAACACTTCAGCATAGGAAATCTTTCAAAGCAGGAAACACTTCTCATTTTGCAGGTCAACCTTAAAAACATGAAGAGTTCAATCATACTGAAACAACAGGAAAAACAATCACAGCAGATCCGCATTAACATCAAACAATACAAGATAAAGTAAAAAACCCCTCATAATCTCTCTCAAAACAGTAACTCACTCCACCCTTTATGATGTGCTCTGTGCCAAGGCCACAAATACAATAAGACTTATATTCCATCCTTTGATTGTCTCCTGATCATTTAAAAGCTTGCTAATCTCGTTGTTTGTGAGAAAACAAACATCTACAATAGCTGGGTCTTTGCTTAAAACCCGTTTGATTTTCTTTGACCTAAGCTTAAGTTAATGAAGGTCTGCAAGGARTCATCAAAACAAGTTTCTGAGAATGCTGGCATAAATTGAAACGAACTCTCTTTGTTTCAGGAATGGCCTAGATATAACAAAAGCATTTGTGCTACAATTGCATTACACAAGAACGTACATAATATCTCAGCCGTATCGAACCAGTTAATCTTTATTTTTAACAGATGAAAGGCATTCGCATAAAAGCTGAATTTCTGCCACAGTTTTGTCTTTTAAAACATTCTGAAACTAGAGGAGAGCACAGTAGAAAGTCCCTATCATCTCTCAGTCCCTATAGATTACCGTTGAGAAGAACAGCATTCCACACTCTGCGTTAGTTTTTCACTATATTCACTGATACTAATAGAACTAAAACATGCATTTAAGTAGCTGATTAAAATACATGATTACAAACAAGGCATATTCTTCTTTGCCAAATTAGGCTCCAAACATAAAAGTTAAAAAATATAGAGTCAGAAATAACTGAATATCCAAATGTACTACTAAAGTGATATGATTAATTAATATTACTTGTACAAAGTTATTTATTTAAATGTATTTATTTAAAATATTTAACCAGGAAATTACCATCAAGATTAAAAGAATTACACTTAGCCTACAGCAACAACATGCTAACATTTCCAGTATCTAAAGGCTAATAATTTACATTAGGGATAAAACTAAGCACAGTGGATATTAGCGAGCAAGGAGCCATGTGGATGTCACTGAAAAGGAAGCATTTATTATGGATGTTAGGAGGAGAACTTTCCACACGTGAAGAAAATAAGGCAAAGGAAGAGTATATTTCATATCAGGGAGCAAAGGCACTGTCGGGAAATGTCTCCAAAGCAACAGTTAAACATATGAAGATACAATGCAAAGCCTTTTGGCAAGTGCCAAATGGCACTGATGAGGAAAGTGACACAGAATGCAGTATTTTTACTAGGCACCTTGAACTTTGATCTTGAAAAAGATAATTTCATCAATGAAGCCTTTTTCCTCATGGCATGTTTGTGYCCCCTCTGTGACACCCTACTGGCTAATCTCAGCACGCAAAGAAACATAGCAAGTCATTGGAAAGCCAATCGAAAGGTTGGCAAGAGCTGGCAAGCCCTCCTAAAAGGTAAGTAATACTCAGCCTGGCGTTTGCCTCAGTGCTCAGAGGATTAAAGGCATGAGTTTCTGGCTCCTTTTCTGCAGTATGGAGAAAGACTTCATATTCACGCTGGTTAAAATGGAAGTACCTCGTGGTTGTTATGTTCCTGAATAACATAGCTTTTTGTTGTAATGGTTTGCTGACTTATCAGTTTTGAGTAGATGAGAAAAAATTTAGTATAGGTATTCTTATATCAAGAGAAAAAAAAAGTCAATATCCTTTTGCTAAGGCCCCAAATTACTTCTTTTCAGACAAAACTTGCTTGCAATTGTCTGTACCTGGCCTTACAGATATATCCTGTATTACCCAAGAATTCCCTTCCAGGCTTTTTCATATATTGTTCAAGAACACTGTCACTGCTTACTCGGTAAATGACATTCTTCTTTTTCAAGTCACTTAGGCCATTAAGAATGGGTAGGTAGAGTACATACTGTGCTATCAGACAAAACATGTTTTAAATAAAAACATGGATAGGTTCTCATCACTATCGCAATATTCACCTCGGGTTTTTAGCTGATATCCTGTTGAACAGTAACATTCTGCAATTTCAACTATATAGAATAAACTATGTCCTCTGGAAGTATAAATGAGTGTACCGTCATTGAATGCTGTTTTACATCATCTGGAATATCATTCAGTGACAATTCCTTCACATTAATATGAAAAGAGTTTCTATGGGCTACCCATGCAGGAAATAAATATATAAATGTAAACATAAAATTTTTCAGAAATTTACAAAATATCAGCTTTGGCTCAGGAAATGCCTGAATAACTGATTCCGGGATGCTTGGAGAGTATTTGCAGGGACCGCCACTGGCTGTGGTCCTGTACATTGTTCCCCATGTATTCACTGCTGTCCGCCGTAGGCTGCAGTCAGAGAGGGAGTGCTTATGTAGACGGACTTTTGGTCTGATGCAGTATGGCTACTTTTCTGTTCAAATGTTAACAAACCCACTAACGAGCAGTAGGATGAAAGTGGTAAGGACAGATAAGTAATGCCRAAACTCGCTTTGCAAGTGATAACCAGAATTACTATGCAGGAACTAAGATGATCATACTTTGYACAATAATATAAAACTGTAAAACCATAATAAATTTTTAAGTCTTTGATAAGAAATAGCTCAGATTCAATTGTATTTTCATACCATTCATATTTTKAAATGATATTTTTTCAGACTGGAAATTTTAGACAGTGAGGAGAGGGTGAAACTCGTACACAGTGGAAGAGAAAAAGGAATACCTTCAATATGTATTACCAAATGCAAGAATGTGACTGTAGATAACTGGTAATGAAGGACTCTGAAGTCCTGTGAGCAAGATATTACTGTAAAAGGTCCACCAATAAATYTGGACACATATAAATAAAGCTTGCAAGTATTTTAAAAACATGGCAAATTCAGAGCGCTCACTGAAGTCAGTAGGACTTTTACAGTGCCTTAGAAACAAAGGATCAGCCTCCCTCTTCTCCAAATGTTTTTGCAAAACGTACAAAATACAATTCCACAAGAATATTCCCTATAAATACTTTCATTTTCATACAAGCCAATAAATGTTTCTGATCCAAATATGTTATGATGCCAGTCTCTAAGGTTTGCACTTTACTTTCCAACTAGCATACAAGTTTACAATTTTCTGAATACAGTTTACAGTTTACAATCACAGTTTATGGAAGTTAACCCCTTGAAGTTATTCAATTGCAAATTCAAGTACACTATGTTCAGTAACTTTTCCACTGCATGTCACGTACTTTGTGTATAGTACAAGTAAGATTCACAATGTACTTTTCTACTTTTTTCATTGTTGGCATATACAGAATAATCCACTTTCTCACAGATTGCCCATGTAGAATTCACAGAATAAGAAAGATGGAAACCTGGACTCTTCCTCTATTGCTTTTCTTTAAAAAATCATTTCAAAATAAGATAATAAATTCTGCTTATCTCTCTGTTGAGAAGATCTCTTCTTCATTAAAGTTAAACTATGTAACTGCTCTTTGGCACGGTTTTTCGTAACCTAAATAATGACCCAACTCATTTCACCACTACCACCCTTGGGCATGATGAACACACACCACTTTTTTTTAACATAGCAGACAAATCCCAGTTTAAACATAGATATAAATTATTAGGTAGCACTTGTATAGCATATCATTTTCTAAGAGTGGTTCCAAATGATATAAATCACTTATTTTAACAGTATTTTTTTTCTGCCAATTCTGTTTCCCCTGCCTGTGTTCATGTAATCGTAACACAATAGTGTATTCGGACAGCTTAAAAATTTCGTATTTCAACTCCTACAACAGGTAACACTAATTGTGAAAAGAATGGCTTTGGCATCTGCATTTAACACATCTCTAAGCATAGACATAATTATCCTGTATGGGGATACTTGGCCTTTATTAATAAAAGCAATAAAATTTATACACATCATTATGGACATGTTTCAGTCTAGCTTTAAGAAAATTTTACCTATTTCAATCTTGTAAATTCTGCTTTATCTCACAATGTCACCCAGAAGAATTGAGAGAGTAGTAAGAAATGGAGTAGGGAGCTCATAAGAACAAATTGGATTTCTAATTTAAAACTGGAATCAAAACCATTATTCAGTGCTGTATTATTTTATTCTTTTGGAGAAGGGCAAAACCTTTCAGTTTCTAAGTTATATATAGTTTTCTACTTCCCCTCCCTACTGACAAATAGATTAGTTGAGGCAATTTCTCTCCATTAAAGGTTTTGCACTTGACACTGTAATGCAGCCACTGCTCAACTTACCCTTTAGGGGAGCACTTTTTAATTCAAGGTAACAGAAGAATTTGCATTTGTCACTTCAGTTGAACATAGTTCTTCTTCCTCCCTTCCTATGTCCCACGTAACTCTATCTGATTCCAGCTCAGCCAAGAAAACAAAACATGGGTATGGATTTTTTCTGTTAGTAAACTAAACTACAAATTTGTGCAGAAGTTTTACAAGAGCTTTGAAGGTAGAAATAAAAACTAAACACAAGAAATTTATTTTGAGGTCTGATTAAGGAAGCATCAAATTATTTCAGCTGTAATGACAGATTAGGGGGCATGAAACGCGTACAGAGCATGAAACAGACACGGACAGGAGACTAACCAATACAATGATAAGAAAGTTGTTTTTTCTTAAGAACTGCCCAACTGCAGATTGGCATCTGAAAAAGCCAGACCCATGATATATTATATAACACACAGTGAGCTTGAAAAGAATTACCCTTAGAATTATTTAAAAAAAAAAAAAAAAAAAAAAAAAAAAAAAAAAAAAAAAAAAAAAAAAAAAAAAAAAAAAAAAAAAAAAAAAAAAAAAAAAAAAGATTTTAAAATAAAAACATAAAGAAGACAGAATTAATGTCATTCATATAGAGAGATATCCTAAAAATACATATATTCTTCATCTAAGTATTAACACCAGAACTGATATTCTCCCTCATGGCATATTGGATGACCTAACTGTGCCAACCCCAGGCAACTGACCCAGTTGTTTGCCTCTAAAAAAAGATTCTTATTAAGACTTGACCATGAAAGCATGACTTAGCCTCTAAAGATTAGCTGCCAAAACCTTATTTCTTTGAATTTGTTTTCTCTCAATTCTGACTCAGAGTAGTCATTTCCTTTCTGTTTGCTAACAGCCACAGAAAGCCAAATTTTAGCTAGTAGCAGCTGGAGAGAGGTAGCTGACCTGGTACTTCTTGCTGGGAGCAAATAGTGGATTGACCATGCTGAAAAATGTTGTGGTTTTTCTTTAAGATACACTTTTCAAGGTTTCTTTAAAAACAAACAAACAAACAAACAAACAAACAAAAATAAAACATATGATACTCTCACTAAAACTATATGCCACAAAGTAGAAACAAAATAATGATTTTATCAGTAATGAATTCCATTATTAGTGGTTAGATACACGGAAATGAGCATTTTCCTGCAGAAATCTTGTGTTAATAGAGACTTCAAAAAGGAGTATCATCCTAGGCCAATGAAATACATATAACGATTGCACAGTAAATCTACATATRGAAAATTGTACCTGCTATACGATAGCTAGTTTAGCAATCAGGCTGCTAACCTAGAATTTGAGATACTTTGGATACTCCACAGATTTCCTTTCCTTGCTCAGCAACTAACTTAGGTTCAGATGCTGAAGATATATRAGTAACTAATTCTCAATGATTTCAATACAAATTTGGCATTAACAATCTAGATCTTCATCTTTTTATGACTCACATTCTCTGTGAAGTAGGGATAATATCTTTTTCTTGCTTCCTATGTATGACATAATTATACATAATAATATGTATGAATTAATGCATTTATGACTATAAATAACCCCATCCTTGGAAACAGAGGTCATAGAAGTACCTAGGATCAGCAGTTTCTCACTATAGACCACAGTACAGCTATGTGGAATACGATTTCTTGATTGYAATTCAAAAGACGTACCTCGTCCCAAAAGAACTGACTAAACATTTTCCAGTTTCTTTATAAAGAGAGATACCCAAAGATGAGATCAGAGGTTCTCTCCAGTTTCTTTCAAAAGGCAGTCCAAGTTAAGAAAATGAATAATGCCTTTGTGTATCAATCTGAAATACTAACCCCAAATACACATTGTTCACAAAGCTGGTTCCTATTTCCTTCTCTGCCTGAAGGATTTTATTCCACTTGACATAGGGGTATATATTCAATAACAATGTCAAGGTTGAACTCCGCCTTTGCATTAAATTAGGTTTTTTGAGATTTTTGTTAAAATAAATCACTGGATAAATTCACCACATAGTACAATAAGCAGGATTATGTCTTTTGTCTCTCATACAAAACAGATTACAGTGTTGATTTGCAAGAAATAATACAGAAAACAAGTTTTGTGCACCCTAAAATTACTTGTGTGGGAGTGTGATTATTATATGAGATATCACACATATCCCCCACTGCACTGTTGTTTACCAGTGYTATTGTAAGATTAGTAAGAACAGGTATAAAGGGAATTGTAGAATTAAAAAAAAATGCAAATATATTACAGTAATTTCATCTATATGCCAGAAAGAAAACACAATGTTTAAAACATTTGAAGCTTTTCTGGTGTGTACAAGAAACTGGGATGTGAACAAGAAAATATCTTGGAAAAAAGTTGCATACTCAATTATTACAGGTACTTCTGTAATTTCATTTAAAGGCCAAATGTAAGATATGAAATATACACCGGCTTATTGGATGAGTGCTTTCTATACCATATCTCTTTTTTCCTTTCCTAGCCCTCTTAGTTATTTCATAACTAAATCAATAGTTGGAAAAATGCATTTCTGAAGGAAAAAAAAAAGCAAAAAACAAACAAACAAACAAACAAACAAACAAAACCCTGATATCAGATTTTTAAGCAAAATGAATTTTTATTTTATAAAATGTCAAAAGACATAATTAAATTCTGGTATCATAGCTGAAAGAGTGGCACTCATTTGTCATAAAACATAGCAATGAGAATCTACAATGAGTATTTAACTACGMATTTATTAAAAATCAGAAACAAACAGCAAATTGTTGAATCTTAAGTGGAATTAGATTCCTAAGTTTCAATTAATTTTCAAATTGTACAAAACATTATTATGTGAGTAAAGGATAAGCAGCTTGTGGGGAAGGTTCTGGAACAAACACATTGTAGTATCTCTTTCCAAAATAATGTATATTAAACTTGGCCTAGAAGCAAGAATAATGAAAATTTCAGCTGAAAAATATTAGACAATTTAAAGATTTACTTGCTAGTTAATTAGATTTTGGAACAAACAGTTTCATTATTCTATTAACTCTCATGGATTTTTGATGATACAGAAGTTCAAAGAATGTTAGAACAAAGAGACATTAGGGAAGAGATACTGAGAGAGTCTACTAGAAGTTCATAGGATATCAGAATGTAATTGGTGTTTACGCCAGTCAATTGCTTAGGATAAAATCTCATAACGTTCTATCTTAAAAGTCCTGTTAGGTGCTTGCCTTCATTTTAAAAGTGTTTTGGAACCCCAGCTTTTGATAACTTTTGATATACCTTCATAATTATCTCAGCTTTCATTTTACTAGAGCTGGTAAATCATGTTTTTCTAAATTTTTTCTCATATATTATGTCCCATCTTCTAATCATACTAGTAGCTCTTCTTTGCACCTATTCTAGCTTGAAGTAATTTCTTTCAAAAGTTTATGATCTGAATGGTGAATAGAAGTTCAGTTGAATTCATCCCAACGTATATATAAATAAAGAATTTATAGTGTCAGTATTATCCTAATATCCAGACACATCATAATATTTAATGTTGAGTTAGAAAATATTAACTCTATTTTACAACAAAGGCACAGCAAGGTCAAATGGTAGATCAGATAAAGGGCATAAGCACTGAAATTATTCAGTACATTACACCACAAATTTTCAGTGCAATGCCTATTCTTTGGAGCGGAGTCCTGAACACTGGCTGAAATGCCTACATTCCCTTTACAGGGCACAAACAACACCTCAGAGCAGGATTAACAAAAACGCACAGTGTGGTACTGTCTAAACCTACCTATTGGATCAGCCCTGAGGACAGGGTGAGTCCCAGACCCTGCCCCTGGGCATCTGTTATGACTGCAGAATTCTACTCAGAAGCCTCTTTAAAGACAGAGTATAGCTTTGGAGAAATGAGCTAATAGGACACAGATTCAAGAAAAGGCAAGGGAAAATGGTGGTAGTAGCAGTGTAGTTATKGGGGTTAGAGACAGTTTTAAAGACTCAAAGGCCTAATTTTGAGCTCTGCCTTACTGAAAAAGGTCCAAACCTTTACTTCCCACCTCCCAAGAGAGKCCACTCTCTTCCTCTCACTGACATAGGGCAAATGTAAGATACATTTAAAGTCTGTACCCTATGAACCCTATATTTAACTCTTTGCCACCAAGACTTGGATCTCTGAAATCCCAAGGTACTGTCTAAACACTGTATTTCATTCTCTTCTGTTGGGAATTTCAGCTACAAACTATGTAGGACTCGGTGGGAGTTTTGA
This sequence comes from Phoebastria nigripes, assembly GCA_035582835.1. Lineage (NCBI taxonomy): Eukaryota > Metazoa > Chordata > Aves > Procellariiformes > Diomedeidae > Phoebastria > Phoebastria nigripes. The sequence goes on from JAYKAV010001334.1 coordinate 3,319,175, forward strand.
GCCAGGAAGACTGGGTTGGATTCTTACCTATAAATTGGACAGCATCAGAAATAAGTAAGAAATTTAGGGGRTTTTCAACAGTTTTGAGTCAATGTAGTTCACTTTAGTCAAAGAAACTTTAAATGTTTAACACCAATAGAGGAAGTAGCCTTTTCTTCTTAATAATATAAATGTAAAGTGAAAGTTACAGGCTCCTTGGTCTTCTGAAATAAGACTTTCATCCTCAAGAAGAAGAGCAAGACAGGAGAGTTCCAGTAAGCTATTAGTGATTACATCTTTCATAAAAAGGCACTTCTAGCAGGAAACAATTCATTGTCCTTTACACAAAAATAATGGCATGTGTAGCCACTGAAAATAGTCCAGTCAAAGATCAGCGAGATCCTCAATGTTAAGAGACATTCATGTTCTTATGGGATAACTGTGATCTTTCAGTATGGAACATTACTTCAGCCCTGGTCCTGAATGTCTTTCAGTTTAATTTATCCCATTGCGAAAATAAAATTGTTATATTAATAGCAATAAGCCACAAGTCTTGTTAATGATGACAGCCAAAAAGATATCAAGACATAAATACTCAAAACAGCAAAACATTTTAGGAACAATAGAGAAAGCAAAAAAAACCCAGAAGCCTAGGTTTTTCCCAGAATTGACGGAGAATCTCAAGGCAATAGACAGTAGTGCAATGCACTAGATGGTTGATGTTATTGCTTTTGAGCTGATAGTATTAAGGTAACATTTTATTTTTTCCAATACACTGCAGTGGGTATTTTTTCCCCATTTGTCTCATTAACTTTTCAAGGTCTTTGATTTTTATTCAGGTACAATGRAGTCCTTGTGTGGAGTTCAGGTAAGAACTGATAAAGCAGTATCAACGAAAAAAATAGTGTCCTTTAAAGGTACTGTTCCTTATACAACGGTATGCATGGAGAATTGCACAAGATATTAAAGAGCTGTTTTCAGCAAGCTGTCCTACAGACTGCAGTCATTACTTGCAGATTTCACAGACTGTATTTGCAATACATGGATCTGACCACACAACATGAAAGGCTAAAATCTGTGCTACCTTATTTTAAGCAAATTCAATAACGTTAAATATTACCATTACACACTGACAGATAACTCCATGAGTCAGTTACAAAAGAAACACTTCCAATGAAATTTAATTTATAAAGATTTCTGGGAAACAAATAAGATCATTTCCAAGTGGTAAACTTCACTATTGTTATGTTCTTTTGCTAATTGCTTTTGCTTTGTTTTAAATTGTTTTGATTTTTCAATTTCAATTAGTATCCTCAGCAAGGTATGAACTCAGACAGCCTTGTTATTCTGTTTCTCTGTTCCAACAAGAACATTTCTACATTTTATTTTGAGAATGCTAATTAGATAAATTACTGGATTATTTAACTGAAAGGCTGCTGATGAAAGTGATATTCTTTTCCCCAAGAAGAAACTGTACACATTGACACTATGAAGTGGTGTAAGTCCATTGAAATTGAAGAAGTTAGGCCTATTTATAGCAACTGAGAATCTGTATTCCTGTAAAGCAAAATTTTCCCTCTGGGCTTTATCTTTATTGATAACTCAAAGTTATATGTAAAATCTATAATATAAGAGAAACATTCCCTAGGATTTTTTTTCCTTGAAAAGACCTCTGTGTTCCAAATAATAGTTCCTTCTGCTCAAAGACTCTTCTCCTTATGCACATTCAGGTTAAAGCCAACAAACCACACTTAGCACGATCAATCTCAGAAAATAAATTTAGCATATTTGAGCATTAATGGTATGGATCAATAGAAGAAGCATATTATAAATCCAAGAAGAATATAGAAATAAAGCTTAAATACCATCCATAATGCCTTTCATTTACAAGCCATTTATCAGAAACAGTTGATGTTATAACTCACGTGTGAAATTCTATATGGGAAATTTTACAACACTCTGTACACAACTTTAGGAAAGTAAATAAAAAAAWAATAAATTAGATTTAAGCCTCAACTAGAATTTAAACAGGCTTCATAATAATTTCTTAAATTATTATCCAGCACAGGCAGTAATATCCCTCCTTTAACAATAGAAAAACAGAGTTTTTAATATGGTCTGGAAACACCAGCTAAAGAAAATAACTCTGTCAACATCATTCTTAATCACAGTTTGGAATCAGACTATGGCAAAAGAACCCCATTTCTGAAATCACTAACACCTATTTTCCTCTTCTCCAAATACAGATTCAGCTCAGTTTTTCTTGAAGTGCGAACTGAAGGGGCTGCAGCACTAGAAGGTACAGCCAATGGCCAAAATAAAGAAGTAGGTCATAAACTGTAGTGGAGTCCTTTTCCAACAGATATTCTTCATAGCACCCCTTAGAAGTCAAGTAATCAGCACATGTCTTGTGACATAGAGATGCACATGCAGTAGATGACCTTTGTTTTAAAGCCTGTATTTGTTAGCTAGGCATGTAAAATATATTAGGTGTCAAGAAAGAGAGGAGAAATACCAATAAATATTTTGTTCTGTAGCCATTCCTTAGGCTCTTAGTTATGAAATTAATTATCACTGTTTAATCTGAGAAGCTTTACTGCTCTGTATTTGTAAGCAAGTTAAATGAATTTGGAGATGCAGAAAGATTATTAAGAACCATTGAATTCTCCTATTTAAAAGCATGGCATCTGCRAGACCAAATTTTCAACCTTTATTTGCAATGAACAGTCTTTAGTGGTAACAGGTAATTCAGACTTTAATCAAAAAACTCAAAACCCTGTGCTGACAAGAAYGATTTTTAGATGTAATAGTGATGATGGGAGACCACAGCTCATGGTTTTAAGATGCGTTAAACTGCAATCTAACACAAGCCTTGCAGCAATCCAGCAGCAACATGTTCTGCTAGCCTTCCAGTTTTACCACATCAAATCCATTCAGCCCCCAAATGAACAAGTATTCCTTCAACCTTACTTTATAAGTACAGTAAAGTACAGTACACTGTACTCTAATGATCTCTCCTAAAAAAACATTGTTTGGTACACTAATTTGTATTCTAATACCTACTGTCAGATGGTGGTGATCTCAGATATTGAGTAGTGACTTCTGAAACATGCATTCAAGAGTAGCGCCTCAAATAAGTAAACAATCCATTCTTTCATATCCAGACATTTTATCATGTAAACAGGAGAAAGATACTTTCACCAAAATAATCTGTAATTCACATACAGAACACACGAGAACAAATGTGTACTGATACGAGATTTTGCTGAGGCCAAGGCAAGAGAGAATGAGTTCCTCCAGTCAAACCGCACTTCTTGATTTATCTAGAAAACTTTGGCCTGGAACTTGAGAAGAAGATGGAACAATTTTGCTTCTGATAACGTTCTTCCTGTGACCTATGTCTTCTGCTAAGTAATTACAGCAGTCTTGACAAATATGAGTTAAGCAGTGTTGCCATGCCAACCTATGTCCTTCTCTTTTCAAATATTCTACTGATACCACAGACATTGAGCTTGGAATATAATTCCCATCAGTCAAACTACTGTGAGGTTTCTTTTGACCTCAAAATTATGTTAAATGCTATGGATTTAACTTCATATGATGAAGTATAAATACTAATAATAAATGTATTCCCACTTCTCATACAAGTTTTTCTGAGGCAGAATAGCATGAAGTAGCAAATTATGTGATCAACATTGCTGATATTCAGTAATAAAACAACCATTCATATTTACTGATATTCCAATGGGAAAAAAAGGTCATTCATTGTTCTGGTCAAAACATATCAATACTAAATAAGTGGTATACCAGGAGTTTGTATTCAGATGATCTTTATCCAGATGAAAGATGAGAAAAAAATGAAAAACACATGTGAGGCTTACAACAGTTGCTTTAAATTTCTGGATTAAATCTTGCCAGTAGCCCAGTGAATATGGTATTGCCATTCCTTGTGACATGACACTAGCTCTGTGTTAAGCTAACAACTCAGGCCTTGGGACTCGTCAGGCTTTTTCTGGAATTGTCTGGGCCTGCATGGAGACTTGTTTTAGCATGTTAATCTGTGGAAAAACAGCTATGAAAAATGTGACTTTTACGTACTCCGGTTTAGCTTTTGCTTAGCTTTATATTATTGCATGGTTTAATGCTTATTGTCACATATATATATTTCTGAAACAAATATCTAGTAATAATGAACAGTCACTCTGTGCAGACTAAACTGTCTATGACCCTAGAACAAAATGCCACAAACAGGAGAACAGGCATGGGATGACAGCAGTAGCCTTGAAAGTACAATCACAGGATGATTCTAGAGACTTCAGGGCTATAAGTAACTCAATTGACTCAACGGTCAATGATCATCAAAAAATACAACTGGACAAAACCACTTTTAGGATAAGAAAGAGGAAAAAAGCAAGTGTCCAATATATGTAAGACAAACTATATGTAGTAAATTTGGATGTGACGTGAATTCCATACCAATGCAGAAATAACAAGATATAGAGCATATTAGTAAGTATAGTACAATGACCCCGTGCAGAACCCACAGTAACAAGGAAAAAAGCATCAACATCATAGTTCCCCCAGCAAAGGTCACAGGATGCTAATGATTTTCTATACCCTGTGCCCACTCCACAAGTGAAGCCGTTGACCTTAGGACCTAGAGGTAAAGTGGTAGGTACTAGAATGTTTGTGTGTATTAATTTTAACTGTATATAATTTGAACAATTAGTATCATCATAAGTCAACTAATTATATGTTTAGAGTGTTAAGACTTCAATCATGCTAATTCATGCAACATATTCCATAACTTGGATGCAACAAATAGGTAACACCAGCAAAGGCTATTGATKATTTAAAAAACCTCTTGGATAGGCAGAAACTTCAAACACATGTTTTATACAGTGTGTAGTATAATGCAGGCCTAATCCTCATTTCTAGTCCTTTCCTGGTTTTTTATAAAATATTAACACTGTAGAATTAATTACTGTAGAATTACAGCAGAATAACCTGCATGAGCTGTTGTTTTGGAAAAACATTACTTCCTGCAGCTGCATTTGCAGTGCTCTAACCAGCATTACCAATAATAAAAAGATACAGGAGAAATTTGAGAAGCGTGTTTCTACAGACTAAAAATAGATCATTACGGATTAGGTATTCACATATACATGTAAATAAATCAATCTGATTTTCAGGCAGGCTTTAAGGGAAATGAGATTAACATAATGCGAAAATAATWCATTTATTCACAAGAAGACACAATTATCATACAATCAGCATTCAAGAATCCAAATAAATCAGCATCTTCATATTTATATTTAAACAAAGAAATCCATCTGCCAATGATAGAAGATTCAAATTCAATTAATTTATTATAGAACAAAAGATATCATTCTGACTATTTGAAAATCAGGTACAAGGAAAGCAACAGAACTAATAATGACTTTAATGCATGCTTTGATTGCTTTAGATAGAAATTGCATTATATAAGCCAAACAAAACTAAATGACAGGTTGTTCTACACACTGTGGACCCACAGGAAGCCTGCTTTCATATAGATTCCTGTCTTGTGATAAGATTTTTTGATCTCTAATAAGTTCTAAATAAAGCTTTTCTGCCTTGTTGTAGCATAGCAGTACAGGAGTTGGAGCACTGTTGGTTCATAGCAGCCCTTTCCCATGTAGATTCTCTGTTGCTACACAAACCTAGCTGATACTACAGACTTTCTGTAACCTGCATGACTAATAGGATCTCTCTTCTCTACCTAACTGCCAATTTTCACTAAACCTGTAGGAATCTAATGTATTTAAGACTGTAGACACTCTTGTGATATTCATCTGTGGACTAAAATGTGAGGGGTTGTTGCAGAAACACACACATGTACAAATAAACTGATCAGTCAAACCTAATTTCCTTAGAATAATGAGGCTAAAATATGTAAACCGTTACAGGTTTTGGCTGCTTTGGTTACATTTGGTAAAAGTGAATATGAGTGAAAAATATTTGATAAAATTTTCATTCATTTCAGAGAGAAAAAACTGGACAAAGACTATAGAGACTGTAATGAAATCTCTGTGAATGAGAATAGACAAATGAGCTACAATATAACCAAGGCAATCTGCAAACAGAACTCAGCATTATGTTCAGGAAAGAAACCTGTTTGGTTCCTAAAGAACTGTGATAGTAGATGAGTTTCCCAATATGGAGCTGAAGGAGCTGGATCATATTCATCCTATAACTTGGGAAAAAATTGTGATTTTCATAAATGCAAATAATTGTATTAATCACATTTCTTAGCTGTTGGGAAATGTAAGTGTGTACTTAGTTGAAATTGAGTCAATGTACAACCAACACGCTGGGTACAGCCCACCAAAGCRATTTACACAGGCCATCATCTTTTTTACCTGACAGTCCTTCAGACAAAGCCGTGTCTGTGCTGTCATGTGATTGGGACATACTGAGATTGTTCACATTTAGGCACTTCTTCTCAGACGATGGAGAAACCATTCCCCCTGCCCTGCCCATAAGGCTTCAGGTGACTCCATAATAGGTAATGCCTTGCTGTGACCAGAAGCTTTGGGACTTGTGTCACGGGTAGCATTTTGTGTTCACAACAAACCGACAACTTACGTACACACAAAAAACTCTACTGTTTTTAACTGCTTTTCAAGAAAGTATAAATCTACCTCTCCCCTAAAGCAGGGATGCAGTTTCATTGCTGTTTTTTACTGAAATAACTGTACAATATACTCTTATAAACATCTACAACAATGCAACTAACTTCAATATAAGGAAGCACTGAGAAGCATTGGCTTCGTTCTCATTCTGTAGCAATATTACAAAAACTAATATTCGAAAGGGAAGGAACTGGGGAAAAAGAGGGAGTCTGAAGATTTAATACAACAGTTTCATCATTAAATAAAATGGCATTTAAACTGATACAGTAATCCTGAAACCAGTCTAAAGAAGTAATCACAGCTAAATCTCCAATAGTCTGTTTTTAAAGTGGTAATAATATTCTCTGGGAATGCATACACTAGACAAATATTTCCAGAGTCAGAATGTCAGAATGCTTAACCATATATTCTCACCAATAAGCTTGTGTTTGTTAATGTAGAAAACATTAAAATATATTCCCACATATTACAGCTGATATGACTGCAGTGAAAAGTATATATTCCTACGTATCTCCCAGTATCATTCCATTTCAATAAAAGGCTACATCTAGATATGTTCCATAAAACTGGAGTTCTCAGAGGAATAAGCACATTAAACCAAGAAAGTTCAGTTTAGGACAAAGATATTTTACATATCTTCTTAAAGGCCCTGGGAGGGTTTGAAAAGCCTAGTTCATGCCTGATGTATTTTTATGATGAGTTTGATTCAAAGTGTTCATGTTTCCATAATGTAAAATACCTCCGGTTTCCATAATGTAAAATACCAGCTAAATTCAATGGGAAAGTCTATTATAATTTCTGCTTTGCTAGATAATACCAAAGAAGTGGTCTACAGGATAAAATCCTTTGCAACTTCATCATATGACTGGGGTAAGTAAAAGAAAAGGTAAGCTTCAGGCTTCAATGAAAAATTGAATGGCTTTTCTGAGGCAAACAAAAAAGAATTCAATGAAAGATGAAAAATGATGAATATAGTTTCTAAAAAAACCCAAAAGACTGCTTTTTGTGGAGATAACAAAAAATGTCAATAAAAGGCAAAAATACAAAACAAAGCAGTTACTTCAGTATCACCATGCACTGTCCTGAGAAGTACCTATTGACTGAAACCCATCACTGCCTTAGGAAATAATGCATCTAAATGTTGACCATGGTCAACAGTCAAAAGAGGCATTTTTGCACATATTTTCTTAATCAGTAGTTGGTGAGTTTTATGTTTAATACAAAAATACCCAATAGATTCTTATGGTTACCATTGCATATTTCACGACAGTTCTGAAAATGTTTGATTTTAGATTAATATCAAGTAAAATAAAATGAATAGTTTTATAAATCTGGAAACTCTACAAATACAATTTCACATAACTGAATTCTTCAGAACATTTAGAGTATTTTGGAATAAGATGTAATTGAAGAATCCAGCCAGACTATTAGGTTCTTTCCTCCATGAAGCCTGGGAACTGATAGCTTCTTCAACTTCTACACTGCTGTTGGAGTTATCAATGGGAGAAAGCTCTTGTCTTGAGTATATGAGTGCTAAAGTTTTCCAGTCAAAATCAAAGCCTGAAGTTCATGCAGGAAACTAACTGGCAGAAAATATTCATTGCAATCAAAGGGGATAATTATATTCAGACAAAAACTATTGCTTACAAAGGTAGTTGCCTTCTTTACTCCTTTCCATCTCTGAATTCTTATAGTTTATTTTTAGTTGTGCAATCTAGTTTGAGACCTATTCAATACAACGACATGATACAGGGAAGCACAGGTGAGGATTTAAGATTTTTAAAGGAACCTGTGTACATTTAATATGCAGAATGAATACATTATTGTGTACAGTATCCTAGTTTCCTCATCTACCATCATCTCCTCATGCAACTCAAGTGCTCTTGCCTCACAAAAGCAACCAGCTACATTGCACAGTGTGCTGATAGATAGTGGCTACTCTTTTGTAATGTAACACAATCAATTTTTGAAAGAATTCTAGAGCCTGAGGTCAGCCGCATTGCAGTTTCTGTTTTTTTTCTGACTTTGTTTTTTTCTAATGCTGAAATTTAATAGAGAACATGTGCTCTGAGCATAGAAATTTCAGAAGAATCTGCAATACAGAAATCTGCTTGGATTTCCCTGATATATTTCCTAAACATATACTAGATTTCAGTGCATATTTTAATTTACAAAGCTTTATGGAATAAGAAGTTGATACTGTYGATTTCAATCTGCCATTTCAAACATTAATTAGATTTCAACACTAAGCAACTAAAATTTTCCCAAAAACTATGTTTGGAAAGTATTAATTGCAGTTGCTAATTTCCTCATGGGCTCTGCCATTTTCAGTGTACTAGATTCTCAGGAAAAAAAAACCCAAACCCATTTGGAAATGTTTAGCCAGTTTCAGTAATATGCTACGAACACAGGAAGAGATGCAGAGCTGCATACTGGCACCTGCATCTGAAGACTCATTCTAAAAAATAAGCTGTCTAGACACTTTCCAACTGACYACATTGCAGAGCACTGAGCAGACGGAAGATGATGATGGTGAACATCAACTTCTGTCCTACATTGTTGCACCTAAACCTGATAAAAGACTTTGGAGTTAATACTTACAATTTCAAAATTAAAAATTCAGTTTAAAAAAAAAATCAATTTGTACTACAAGCCTATTTGTGTTTCTCAGCAGCGCTAGGCTCAAACAATGAGAAGAGTTGGGCCATGGCTGACATAYGTATTAATGGCCTACTCTGACAAAGATAACCGGAAACTCTCATGATACTGCTACTTCATAACTAAGTTTCAACTTGCTCTTTCTTAATTAACCGAATTTACCTGGTAGGCAAACAGAGTCTCAAGTCTTGGGTATGTCTTTATGATGCAAAGTGCAAAATTCTGCCATTGTCTCACAACAATGCCTGTCAATCCAATTTAATGATTATCAATATCTTTCAGCTGATCTGGAAGTCCACAGGACCATTCAGAGAGATTCAGAGAGCTTCAGGTCATTTTGGTTCTAACAAATAACTTAAAAACCTGCAGACACTGGATATTTATGATTTATTGAAATCCAGATAAAGACATTGGAAGAGTGATAGTTTGGGTCCTTGAGGTTTTACAGTCATCCAAGTATGTATTTTTACCTATCTTAAGTTTTTCCTCAAAGAAACTGCTCTTTAGTAAGTGTAAGTAGTGATTTCCTCTTTATATTTCTAAGATACAGTTATTAGCCTACCTTACTTTACGTGGCTGACTTTCTTCCCAGTTTTCGTCCTTAATGATGTCTTCACGAAATGGCAAGAAGTATCTCTTTATTCTTCTCCCATTTGTGAGTTTTAAAAAATATATATAGCTATTTGTTGGTTTTTTTTTTTTATTTCCCAGTTACTATACTTCCCATTTCATGCACATAGACTTTTCACCACCCTACAAATAAAGAGTTTACAGTATGGTTGTATGAATTACATGATCATATATATGTGATGTACATTATTACATTATGACGTATGGCCAGTACAATATCTACATCATTGAACTAACTGGATTAACATCCCCAACAATTATATACCATATTTGTTAGATGCACTTCTCACCACCTATGAAAATTGCATGTCTACCAGTCAAAACTGTTACAAAGTGAAACAATGTGAGTATTATATTGTCACAAAACTATCAGTCAGAGTGTTTTAAAAGAATAGAAAATCAACTTAATCCAATTTAAAAAAAAAAAAAAAAAAGAGTTAAGTTAGATGAGTCCTCCATGGGCTTTTCTCTGACTGTTTGAGCTAGACTTATTCTTAGCTTTCAGTAGTACTAATCGCCAGCATCAAGTTAAAAACTTGAGCATGTATTTGCAAGACAGGGGCCTAAGGAAGCACATCTAGTAGTCAAACAGGACAAGTTATTCCTTTTTTATTTTTAAAATTGAAATACTAATGTTTATTTTTAGTATTTTAATTTCTGTATCACTGCATAGCAATAGGAGCTTAAAATATGTGTTGTTACAATAAAATAGAAATGATGATAATTACTGTAGTTTGTCATGGTGTTCTCTGTAAAATAATTAGCAGTTTTCGTCTTTAAGAGTCTGATGCTTCCGATAGTAGCTTTCATGACATCAGTATTTCTTTGGGACTGATGTGTGTTTTGAATATTATTAAAATACTTATTAATCAATCTGAAATGCTGAACTAATTCCAGTTAGTGCAAGATGATAGATTAAAAAAGCATTTTGCAGGCAACTGGGAGACAACTCTGGAGACAACTCTGGGCATGCATTTTTTTCAGCCAGCTGAGTCTGACACCAGGGTATTTCGTTTGATTCTCCTGAGACAAAAAGACCCAGCTGTGCTTCTCATACAGCACTTTCTGCCAGATGATCCAAAAGAGCGGCAATTCCAGAGAGACTGTATGCTTGCCTTTTCCTTGACTATGAAGTGTTGAAGTTATACCATGTCTATTCCAGCACAAGGTGTATCTTGTTATTGCCACTTATTCATTATTTATTATTAAGAAACAATTGTACCATAGTTCGAAAAGCAGTTCTTAGAGAGTCAGAAAATTCCCATAATTTTGTTTGGKTTTCTCTCCTTTTCTCTAGTCTAAATGGTAATTAGAAATGTGCATGAGAAAGACACAGATAGTTCAACTGGCTTCACCATCACACTACTGCTGAACAAAAGACATAGACTCCATCCTTCCTCCATCTCCCTATTAAAAAAAAAAAAAATTAAAACCACTGGGCACAAAGAACATAGGCTCCTTATTAATCGTGACAATATCCATCTGAATTTGCAGTCTTCATTTGGTGTCCTAAAAACAGGTGAGTTTGAGGCCATTCTTTTCAAAAGTTGAACCTGTTTGAAACTGATATTGTGCAGCTAAACCAGATGGGCAAAAAATGTTTGGATAAAACCAAATAAGGAAAAAATCCTCATCAAATGAGGATTTTAAAAGAAAAGAAAAAGTCAACTCAAACTTTCCATCTGAACCTAAATGAAAAAAATGCCTTTTGAGCACCTGTTAGACAAGAAAACAAGGGACTGGTTTCATAAAACTGGTACTGATGGCACGTCTTTTCTATCAGCTTACTCCTTAGAGCTATTTCCCAGACAGTAAGAGACTCAGCCTCAGTGCAGACCTCTGCCTGCACAGATCTGTGCTCACTTTCACTATTTCTGGAGAAAGTGCCCTAGGTGGACTAYTGAGGCATGCTTTTCTTATTATCTTATACAGAGTTATTCCACCCTGCATAAATCTTTAAGACTTAGAGAAGAGACTGATAGCTACATGTCCCATTTTCCCAGGTGAGTGTTCCACCTTCCAAGTTAGTGACTTATTCCCTTTCTGGCTCGGAGATTATATAAATATTTTATACAAATATATTTGCTGGCTCCAGCTATAAAAATTCAGAAAAATCCATTTGAAATTACTTACAACTTCTTTAACTGGGTAGTGGAATATACACATAAAAATTCATGCTCCACCTGGTTCAGAGTGGGGATTTGGACAAGGATTTTGATAGACAATGACCCTCTAGGCTCCTGAGAACTGAACTTAGGTCTCTCACATCTTGGGTGAGAGATATTACCACTGATCTTCCAGGGAAAGAGAAAGAATACCTCTTTTTCTAATAACGCTGTGTCTCTAAACCAAAAAGTAGCTTTCAGAAAGCTATTTTTCTGAACAATTTCAGAAATTGTTCAGTGATTTTGGCTTATATAGTTTTGAGACAATAGAAAGATATACTCAAATTTGTAAGGTTTCTCCTCARTTCTAGAAAAAAAATGATCTTTGAGTTTGTCACTCTAAAGCATCAGAGTTTATCATAAGATACAGTGCTGGGCAACTTTTCCTCATTTCCTTGTATTTTCTTTTTTTCTGACTCTTCCTTTTCTTGGTTTTGATCTGCCTAGAATTTCTTCTGGGGGCTAAAATTAGAAGTTCAGATGTGTGCATGCAGGGGTAAGAGTAACAACAACTGCAGCACTCTATGAATCAAATGGAAGTGAGAGGAATTAGAAAGTCAAACAATCTGCTACTTTATAAGCATTATTGGCCTAAAATATAGGCATCTAGTGCCATATTTGATACCCTGTGGCATCTCAGTCACAGGAACAGGTCWGGAAGGTATGAAATAGGACATATAAGAAAGCCATGCCTTTTTGGAGCAGGAGGTGGAGGGTACTAGACAGCTGTATTCAGGCACCTGATTTGTTCCCTTTCTATCCTTATACCTCAGCCTTGACACCAAAGAACGTGTGTAAGAAAATAACCACTGGAACAATAACCCAGCAATATCTATTAAAAAGCAAGAAAATTAAAACCAGATGGTTAAGCACCAAATTTTCAGCAGAGTCCAAATTTCTAAACCATGTTCCAGAGGAATAAGAAAAATAAATATCTGCATGTAGAACTTGGAAACACATGTTCACGTTAATATTAAAGTAACACAGTTGGTCTGTACATGTATTTATATAAATATATGATAGTGGGCATATTTCTCATATCCTRGGTTTATATGTTGATTATATGAATGGACTTGCATGCTATTTTGACATTATGTACTGTGCTGGTTTTGGCTAGGATAGAGTTAATTTTCTTCACAGTAGCTAGYMTGGGGCTATGGTTTGCATTTGTGCTGGAAACAGTGTTGATAACACAGGGATGTTTTTGTTATTGCTGAGCAGGGCTTACACAGAGTCAAGGCCTTTTATGCTCCTCACCCCACCCCACCAGCGAGGAGGCTGGGGGTGCACAAGAAGCTGGGAGGGGACACAGCCGGGACAGCTGACCCCAACTGACCAAAGGGATATTCCACACCATATGACGTCATGCTCAGCATATAAAGCTGGGGGAAGAAGGAGGAGGAAGGGGCGGACATTCAGAGTGATGGTGTTTGTCTTCCCAAGTAACYGTTACGCGTGATGGAGCCCTGCTTCCCTGGAGATGGCTGAACACCTGCCTGCCGATGGGAAGTGGTGAATGAATTCCTTGTTTTGCTTAGCTTGTTTGCGCAGCTTTTGCTTTACCTATTAAACTGTCTTTATCTCACCCCATGAGTTTTCTCACTTTTACTCTTCTGATTCTCTCCCCGATCCCACCGGGGGGGAGTGAGCGAGCGGCTGGGTGGGGCTTAGTTGCCGGCTGGGGTTAAACTGCAACATGTAGTAAAACATTCTCTTACCTGCACTGGCTTTAGGAACCATATGTTTTCATTTACAGTCCAATGTGAATCTCTAAGTTCCATATGCACTACGCTTGTAATTATGAGTTTATGTTTGGAGAGGAAGTACACACTTGCAAAGTTTAAAGCAACATATCAGAAGCCTAAAATTTCATTATTTAGAACAGAACTGTAGTAGTTATAATCACGAAGAAAGTTCCTGGCCTTAGTATTGACTATTGTCACAGGTAGCTGTGTGAAAGCTATAGAAACCTTTACCATGTATGTGGCTAGCAGTACTCTCTGTGTCACATAAAATAGAGATCTGAATAGCTGCATCTCTAGGCCATCCTATTGGAATTGAGAAAGAGTTTTGATTGTACCAAAACCATCTTTTGCTAAGAGCGTTATTTTTTTTCTAGCAATTCCCTTCAGCTCAATATGAAGCTAAGGTATAACATATGCTGTATGCATCATATGTTTGCCTGCATACCCATGCATATTGTCGCTTTGTGTTATTCCAGTAGTCTCTTGAGCACATGGGAAGTAGAGTTTCAGTGGGTTGGAAATTTATGCTTCAGTAAATGCATTGTCAATTTGGTGACCATCTGTAACTTAGTGAATTTTATTTTATGCTGTGGCAATGAATAAAGTAGATTTTAGATTTAAGAACAGACCCAATAATGTTCTGGAAGCCCTATATTTGATGGGGTTTATAAAACCCAAGTATTAATTCATTATCAAGACAAGCCTTCCATGAGTTCTCTTATTTTAGGTGAGCACATCCCAACACAGTTCCTACACCAGAAATATTAACATTTGCAGACCAATATTGCAGACCAACACAAACAGTAAGAGAAAGCAAACCTTCTAGGAGCACCAGGATGAAGCAGTTAATTGTCTTCATATTACACTCTGGAGAAAATCAAATTTTCAGTGGTGGTCAGTTAGTAGACAGAGACACATTCTGACTTCTTTCCTCCAAATGCAGATAAAATGTGCATATATGTATGAACAATATATATGACAAACAATTAAGTCATTGAGAATTTCATCTTTAAAAGGAAAACTTTCAAAGAGTGATTAGGGATGAGTGAAAACAGTATTTTTCAGTTGAAAAAGCATTTCCAGCATTTTTTACAGATTTTCTATCCAGTATTCAGGACATACATATCCCTGAGTAACCACCATGCTTGATGGTTTACTGAAAACACTGAAAACTTAGGCAAGTATGACCACCTTACTACTCAGGGACAATTTAAGATCTGAATTGTTTTCCATTGTTTTCTTTATTAGCAACAACAGCCGCCCTCATTGTCTTACTAAAATAGGATTTAGAAGTAAACAAAAAGATGCAGTTCACTTAATCCATTCCTAAAACAACTCCACAACGGTTTTCTTCCTCCCTGTTCACTATAAAGTGTGATGAGGAGATTGTACAATATTAGTGAATTGCATTCATTATTCACCTGTCTAGAAGATACATTCATCCTCATAAGAAATTATTTTTCTAGAGGGAAACCCATATTATTTTCTGTATCTTTCCTCTGATACAACAAAACATGGGAAACCCAGAAGAACGCAGTATTTCCTTAGCTGCATTTGCATAACCTGGGAAAATGTCTTCTGTTAAATCGTTTCTGTTATCTTTCTTATTTGCTCTCTTATAGGCAGGATTTGAACACTAGCATTTGAGAGGGATGCTAATGAATTCCCAGGGGATTAAAATAAAACTACAGTAAATAGAGTTACATTTCAGTCACCTAGCTCTTATGCTTACATCTGTATGTAGAAAGATGACCTGCATTAATATAATTTCCCTCCTACTCCACAGGTTACTATGTTGATTTTAGAGGGTTTGTACCATAATGGCATTGTTAAAATGACACAATACAAAGCTGAAGAAATACTGGGAGCCCTAAGGACAGAGCTCATGTTGGAATTTAACAACAGCTTGTCTTTTAGCATTTACACTGAGCAGAAACATTTTAGATATTGTTTAATTTCTCACTTCATCAGCTTGCAGGTCATATATATATTTATCTATATCTGTCTATATCTATACACACAAAATATATACTATGACTGCTTATTTGTGCATCAGCGCAATTCAAAACAGTGCAACTGGCAAGGGTTGAAATACAAGTTAAACAATAATAATCAAAATAGCAGGCGGTCAGGGGAAGGAGGGGAGTCCCTTTCATAAGGCTTCTTCACTATTGGGATACTTAAATCTAGTTGTTGAAGTACTATGCTCCTACTTGTTGATCTGGAAAAAAGGATATTACTTATCTCTTGTGGGTGTTCTGACAGCTAAATATGTTTTGAACAAACCACTCTAAACTGTTTAAAGTTATGTAATAGAATAAAACACTCTACTGTAAAAATTAAACTTTAAAGTATATATTACTCTTCAAAATCTGTTTCTATTCCTTTAGAGGATTTTTTGGTTTTTAGATTTCATAGCATTGCTTATGTTAGAAAAAGACACTACTGTTGTAGTCAGAGTGCTTCTATTAATCTTCATGTCATAACCATAGGCACAGAAAAATAAAACATTCAAAGAATTGAAGGGGAAATGGAACGCTCTCAGGAGATAGTACTTATGTTGTAACCTGCTTAGCTAAGATTGAGATAGAACACTGTATCTGGATTGGTGGCATGTTCCTCAAATTCATAGCATTTATATATTTCTAAATGATACAATTGCTTTTAGCTGTTTTGAAGAATACTACTTAGAAATGTGGAAACTTTAACTGTTATTTGCTGCATCAGGACAATCTTATAGACCTTATTGCTCTACAGATAGGATCTTGTGAAAATTTGCCATATCTTCTACTGTATGTATGGCATTTTAAAACTTTTTCTTCAGACTTGTTTTCAAGAGTTAGCTTAAGACTTTCTTAATTAGGTAGTGCTCATTAGTTTTTCCGAACTTTGATGTGTTTAGGCTCAGTACCCTTTGCTTCAGTCAGGAATTTGGGCTGTCTAACCATCATTACCAGAAAATACTTTCTCCACAAAGAAGTCTTTTGTAAGCTCCTAAACTGGACATACACAGTTTCCTTTTATATCCTGGAGAACTGCACTGAAACATTGGGTACTGCAAGAGAGATCTGGTAATTAATTTTGAAGTATTACCACACTCTCTGGATTGAAAAACTTCAATGTTACTCAGCTTACTCAATCAGACTGGCATTAGGCTCAAGTAG
The DNA here is from genome assembly GCA_035582835.1 of Phoebastria nigripes. NCBI lineage: Eukaryota > Metazoa > Chordata > Aves > Procellariiformes > Diomedeidae > Phoebastria > Phoebastria nigripes. Next base: position 3,336,190 of record JAYKAV010001334.1, read on the forward strand.
CTAAATAGCCTAGTAAATATGCCTTGGCTACTATGCCTAGCAAATAGCCTAGCAGATAGCCTAGGCTAAATAGCCTAGTAAATGTGATTTTTGCTGATAGTAGTAGATGGCAGAGGGCTTTGACCTGGCAGTGCAGGATCTCAGGACTTATCTAAGCTTTCCTTGGCCTGAGCTGTTTTTAGCTCATTTTAACAACTGTCAGTCTAGTGGTCAAGTGGCTATTGCATAACCTGCTCTAGCTTAAGCACTGTAATGTCACATAAGATAAAGGTCTGGCACATATTGAATGCCACACATTCAAAGAGTTAAATTTTGGTGCAAACTTAAGTTATGTAAATGTTCACCTTTCCCACAGAACTCTTTTATTCACTTAAAGGACAATTTTTCACTGTTTCTGCTAGGCACCAGATCCAACATGTGGCCTTGACACTCTTTAATTCACACTATGTAAAATCTATACATTCTATACCAGATCTAAAATTATTAACATTTCCTCATGGTCATGTTTTATAAGCATCCATACATTTTTTAATACTTTTTCTTAATAGAAAATTGGTATGGAAAAAGGGTTGTTCATGACATTTTCTATCAGGGTGTAGCAACCAGATCATACAAAGTTCAGTTCTCTTTATTCAAGTGAAAAAACCCATTGAAACGAAAAGGCTGCCACTTGTAGAAGGTATRGATCTGGCTCAGCAGTTGTTGAAATAAAGCAAACACTTGACTTTAAAGCCATCTTCATTTTTTTTCAGTGTAATTATGCATCACATAACTAGGCCAGGTGTGCAATATTAACAGGTATGTGAACATTCACATAAGAAACTTTGACTGTGGCATAAAATCTAGACAGATTTTTTAAGCGCTAACGAGAAGTCTGTATTCCCTGGATTTTATTGCAAGGCTAGCTTAGTGTTATTGAACTACATTTCTGAATGGAGAATCTCATAAGCAGTGGGAAATGGTGTTTTCTCTAGTTTATCCCTTATAGTTGCTGCTGACTTTAGTACAGTCTTCCATTCCTTAATGACTTTCAAATTTCATAGAATCATAGTTTGGATTGGAAGGGACTTTTTAACGGTCATCTAGTCCAACCCCCCTGCCATGGGGGGGGTTTGTCTCACAAGAAATTACCACAGGTATGCCAAAAGAGAGGTAAAACTGATCAACAGGTTAATAGAACCAAAATTCTTGTAATATATCACTTTGTGTACATTCCAGAAAAACTGGTGAACTATTATAAGTAACAGCAGAAATCTTAACTGAGTACTATACTAACAATGACCATTAAAATTGCTACTTAACTAATCAAATAGTTAACAGTGTCATGTAAACTACATTTGTATTACTTTTACATTGTTGAACACACATAACAGTTGTCGTAAACTGTTGAGAAAAATGTAAGGTTGCTGAGAAAAAGGAAGATTTTAGTGTGCTTTAACTGCAAGACCACAGACTACAGTAAGTAACAAAACAATTAATGTATAACACTATTTTTAATAGCAAATGTCAATGCAATTAACTGTATTAACAATTAAAATGAGAAATCCCCATGCAACTCAAAAAATGATTATCAAATTAAACAATTTCTCCTTTCCAACTATTGTTTATATAATGCAAGAGAAAATACTGAAATGGAAGAAGATTATAGTGTATGCATCTTTCTAAATTTACAATAAATTTTAGAGTTAAGCTTATAGTATTGTACAACACAAAGAACTTCCAACAGTACATTTTAAATATGATATATGCTGCCATTCTATCACGTACAGTTTTGACACTTAGAAGAATATGTTCTGAGCTTCATCCACTGAAAAGGTGAGACTGTTGTAAAAGCAGAGAGTAAAATCAAAGGTACTGATCAGCACATTCTTATATTTGGAATTAGCATATTTTACTAGCATTGACAGCACTGCTGAGACTTCTAAATTATTTAACATCTATAATCAACGTGCCAAGTTTCAGTGGAAATTTCTGTGCTTTTGTAAGTAAATTCCTATCTTACCCCATCGTGTTTGTTAAGTTTGATGCGCAATTGACTAAGACTTTTCAAAAAGGTTTCTCTCCAGCATGCTTGGCAACGCTGTCCTCTTGATTTCTTAAGAAAAAATTAGCAACTTGCATTTGAAATTCATGTCATAAATTCTTTAGTCTTCAGATTTACCACCTATCTTATAAACATATTCTATCTTTAAAGTCTTTGGCTTCCATGAAACTAGGAGAAACTACAAGCAGTTCTGCAAGGACCATCCATTTATTAATTTTAATAAAGTTATCCTGATCCACAAGGCTCAGACGTTTAATTAAAGTCAATGGAAAAAATGCAGTAAGAAATCATAGTCAAATTTAATATTAAATCAGCCTAAAGCAATTCAAGAGAAACCAGAGGGGACTGATAAAATACCTGATTGATGGTGAAGGATTCGACATTTCAAGGAGAGAGGATGTCATGCAATATTGTCCAAGCTCAAATGAAGGCAGAGTACATGGGTGCTAGATAACTCATTGACACGCAGAAGTGCTGACAGTATAACTGGAATGGTCAAAATACTCAAGACGACAAATCCTGGCATAAATGATTTAAGGTCTAGAGATGCAGTTCACACTATTCCCTGCTCTGATTCTCGTTTTTGCATACATACCCACGCTAGCTTTAAACTATGTAAAGTAGCTAGCTCAGGAATGAGCGCCAGTGTAAGGTGTAGCAACATGAAGTTTTTGCAGATGCCAATACTCACCCATGAGTTTGAATACACAGCTGGGTGACTAAGCTGCACTGAACTTTTTATCCTTTCACAACAACATTGACAACAGTGGCTAAGTAACTAGCCCATGCAGTCCCATTCTTCATCCTCCAAGCCTTTCTGTCTATGTTTTTCATTGAGTGCTTGCAAAAGACATTCTCATGATCTTGATTGGCTTGTCAAGTCTTCAAGTTCCTATTTCTCAGTTTTGATGACTAGATCTTTGCTATCATATTAAGAACAGTGCAAGAAGTGACTGAAGGACTGACTGTCTTTCATTTTTTAAGGCACTCAAAAAATAAGTTTTTCCTGTTTACAAGTTAATCGTGTTTTATTCTTAGCCACTCTCTCTAGCATAGTTTCTCAGATGAGAATTAAACTCTTTTGTCAAAGTCATAAATACTGTAGCAACTTTTCTGGCAACATTGTTCAAACTCCTTTCTTCTTGGGTTGAACCAGCAGATTGTAATCTGGTAGGAAATCTGTGTATCTGGTAGCATTAAAGTTCTAAAAGCTTTTGTTATAAAAGTTGCCATTGAGTTTAAAAAAAAAAAAAAAAAACAAAAAACAAAAAACAAAAAACTGTCATTTAAGTTACGTAGAATCCCTGACTTTCTCCTGAGGCAATTCATAATCTAAATATAAGCAGTAGCTAGCATGTAAAATTCTTCAGTCAACATCAGGTGTGATTAAGAAGATATTTCTTAAAACAGTGAAATAGAAAATTACAATCTACATTGAAGTTTGATTGATGATAAAGAAGAAATATTTTACGTTCCTTGAAAAAAAAAGGCTGAAATGCAAATATTAATTCTATCTAAGACTTCAGTGTGGCAAATAATTCATAAAAGTTAATTGAATTTTGTTGGTTGGAAAAGGGATAAGATTGATTCAGCAATGAGACAGATGAGTTAATCCCCAACAGCCTCTGATATGAAGATTGCCCTTTTCTATGACCTCCTCCAATTTGTTCCCTAATAACATATAGATCAGTCAGCAAACAGTTTCTAGGGACTCCGTAACAGTTGCTGACCCCAGAATCTCCTTGTGTATATCACAGGGGAGCATACAAGTCACTACCAATTGAAATGGTTAATTTAGTACATATTTAGTCCATATGTACTTATTCAGAGGTAAATATTTTCCTGACCTCTCCAACCACCAAGAGCTATTTAAACGTTTCCCTTATACTTTTGTATGTTAACGTTCTTTTGCATTGTCCACTTGCATATTAATCTATAATGCAATTTACCCTACAATACAGATGTCTTGCCCCCAAACATTCCAGAAAACACAAAGTCAAATGCATATAAATTTAAGGAAATCCGAAGAACAACCAAATCAAATAAAGCTAAGTAAGCTGAGGGAAATCAAACCCCTCTCCTATCTAAAAATCTAAGTAAAAAGATACAATGTTTGTTTCATTAATGTGAAGAATTTACGCCGATGTCAATATCAGCCTACTGATTTTTGATATACAAGACTGGTAGGAAGAGGAAGACTGAGAAATCGGATACATACACATATGCCCTAAATAAGTCTGAACTGTGTATGTTTAGATTTGTGTATGTTTATGTGCAATTTGCCAGCTACACCTATGAATTGTTCTGTTAAGTCATCCATACCCATACATTTTAGGAAGATAAACAGCTGACAGCTTCTAAAAGCAAGTGAAAGTATCAAAAGTAGATCTGGAAGCACTGAAAAAAGTATCTCCCACTACTCAGACTATGACATACATATAGGTATATCAGCAACACAACAAAATTTTCATATACAGTCTTAACACCCCTAGTTAAATAAAAACTCTGATTTCCAGGAAGAAACTATAGAATCAAGAGTTGTTGAGGGAAAACAGAAAATTACAGTCTGGAAACCATGATTATTTAAATAATCTCATCTACAGATTAAGGAAATTTATTCTGGTCCTCTCATACTTAAATCCCTAATTCAAATCCTAAAATTGTAGTCACTCATTCGCTTTGTGAAATACTGTAGCATGGCGAACACTCTAAACCCAGAATATTAAAAATTTTAGGTCAAAATAATATTAAATTCAGGGCTTTGCAAAATTGAAGAACAGTCTTTCAAAGCACTGACTAACCTCAGCTCACAGAGAAAACCAGAGGAATTAAAGATACGTGGTGCTCTGCACTTGGAAGGATTGCACTCAAGGGGAATTCTGATTTACTACACACGTGGTTACTACGTGCTTGTAACAAAATTTAGTAAAAAGAGAAGTGGCTAAATATTAATTCATATCAGTTAAGATTACAAAAGCAACATGAAAGAGACACTACTGTGAGAAACATCAATCCTCCTTCTGTGAAAATTATCGGAAGGAAAAATAGAACAGACGTGCTGTGATTCCCACAATTCATTCAGAATCATTTAGTCTGTTTAATAGGATTCCTATACAATCACTTGGAGAAAATACTAAGTATGTCTATCTACACAGAAGTATGTCGTTTCAATTTATTTAATAAACACTTCTCTAACACACACAGACACGCAAACACAAGCGTGCGTGCGTGCATGCATCCCTTAGCTTGGCACAAGGTACTTAAGCACCAAGACTCAACTTCTTGCAGTTCTTCGAGCCAACAGCAACATATCAGGTTAGCTTTAGGAGTTCTAATTAAATGTATTTTCAGAAAAGCAGTATAGGCTTCTTTATCCAAAATTTCTGAAAAATGAAAACATTGAACCTAACATGTTTATTTTATTATCATGTATTTATTATTGATAGGCTCTGCTCCAAAAATGATAGCTCCCCACACCTTTTTAGCTATTCAAGTTTTTTCTGGTTTACACACACACGCTTTTTTGCCTATTTCGTGGCTTGTCAGTCATATAAGAAAAGGCAGAATAATATAAGAATTAAATAAAGGCCATTAACTTGCRTCAAAATGAACACTTAGCAAAAAGTCATAACTGAAAGCTGTTGGTTAACACCATTTAGCACATACCAGTTAATCACTAGTGTTCTAGTGGAATTTGAGATTGATTTGTGAATGACTCACAAGTGGAAACAAAATAACCTAACACCATCCAACAATTAGGTTGTGTAATTCAAGTAATTTTCTGAGGCACCTGCTTTATACTCATTATACTACTAGATGAAATGCTCAGGCTTGGTGTTACGTCTTAACATTCAAAATCCATAGGCTTCTTCAATAGAAGATGCCATTTGCAGGGTAATAACCAAGGCAGAAACCTTTGAATCCTTTAACAGAGTTTGATTTTCAGAGAATGGACTCTAAGGAATTTCTGAAAATCTATGTTCCTTTCAAAGGACCTAGACTAGAGCCCAGAATGAAGCCATTTTTAACAACTCAGTTCCTGTTTTGGACTTGTTAATGTTAAGTTCACTTAAAGACAAGAAAAATAATAGGGAGAAGCAACACTCATAGAATATTTATCAGTTGAACATTTGTTTTAAGTACTCAGTTCTACAAAATATTGGAAGTAGACAAAGACCATTAGTCTGCACAAAGAAACAATACAGGGTGATCTGAATTAATCTGCAGGATTTTGTATGAAATACGGGATCAATTCACTGACAAAATCATAATGGCTACATGGGGCTAATTGTTGGAAGTATTAAGTATCCACAATTGTAACTGGTATCAGTAAAATGTTCCTCACTAAACCAAGGCTCATCAGTCTCCTGGTTGGCTTTAATGTTGTGCTATATTGTTATATTCCATTATTTTTCCTCACAAAAACAGAAATCCACATTTGTTTTGTTTTAGTTTCTGCTGTGAGCAAAAAAAAGTTTTTTGGTTTTTTGCATTTCTTTCTGAGAAAAAGTATCAAGCTGTCATCATTAACGTGGAGCATTCACAGTTTACTTCGAAGGCTTCAGTATTTCCCTCTCTCTCTCATATTGCTACATGCTCTACATGACAATTTATTTACACCTGTGCCTCCACAGCTGGAGATCTCTTTTTTCAAAGTCTGATAACAAGCCCAAACTTTTACCATGTACATCATGTAAAGTTTCTTTTCCTTGACTGTCGTGAAAAGGCATTAAGTAGACATACAGTAAACACACCTTTTTCAGATGAATACATAAATACAGCTCCCCATATCTAAAAATGCAGCCAAAAGTATCAGATAATTTTACTAAGGCAGTAAGTGTTTTTATCACTCTGTCATGTTCTTGTAATGCCCTGTTATCTTCTCAGATTTTTTTTGATAGGGTCTCTGTCTTCCACCACAAAATCACTTCTACAATTGACAGAACAGATCAATTTCTTATGAAATGTTCAGGAAACAGAGACCCAACATGAATGTGTGAGGTTTATTCTATGAAAGAGCTAGAAAACAAACAAAACATAAGCTTGTAGAACCAATTGCTCATTGTTTCAGATTTCCACATTACTTGCCTATAAAAATTCAGTATTATATTCACTACTTTAGAACAGTTTAGGTACCTGTTTTTCTTTTACCCTTTCTGCAAGTTACAATCATTTTTTAATTTAAGTCCTACAGTTTTAGAAGGCCTTTAATGAATTCTTTACACATGCATAAATACATAGTCATCTTGTTTCCAAGTATTTATTTTTCCAATGGCTATCTGGGTTTTTTTTCCTACTTCATATGTCTTGCATATGAATTTTCATTGTCCAACATGTAGACAACTAGCTAAGGCAAGTTTGCTATCTTTGAAAAGACATGGCTGCTATTTTCTTACTAATTTATTTTCAATGTTCTATTGCATAAATTCTCAAGCACATACCACTTTTCTCTCTTCAGTAAGTTTCAAAAGATTTAAAACTATTCATTTTTCTTAATATCTAGCATTTTTTTATTTAAAGGGGAATATGATATAGAAAAGGATGAGCAATACAGTACGTCCTATAACACTAAGAGTACAGTGATATTTGGAAACTTTCAGAACATGGAACAATGGTATTCTGTAGGTTCTAAATTTATTACTCAATTTCCGTTATCAGAGATGTTTGTGAATCACAATATAATTTAACTACCATTTTAAAAATAAATTTAAAAAAAAAAACAAATAAAAAGGAAAGAAATTTAAGATTTATTTTTTCCATATGCCAGTTGTCAGCAGCAATAAAATACGACATGGGCTGAAACCCTTTTGCAATGCCACTGTATACCTTTGACTTGTACAATTAAAAGCAACAGAAAGTTGGGGAACAGTTTTTTAGATGAATAAATAGAAGCACTTTTATTTCATCTCTGTTGATTCTCCAGTACTAAAGAAAGTGAAAAAAACCAAGCAGAAATGTAATGGGAAAGCAAGAAATAATCCAGTGAAAGCCTACTTAGTGGCCATTCCACAGTTCTTATAAAGTCTAAAGAACCTATTGATTACAGAATATTAGCAACAACATGTATAGAGTCTTGAGATCTATGCAGTTTATACACTTTTAGCTGCTGCAACCACCCATCTGTATTAAGATCTTAGCAGTAGGTAAAAAGTACCTAAATGTTGCTCTAGAATTATGTATTAGCATGTTAGGTGGAAGGATCTGGATGGCTTTTTCTCCCAAGGGAACAGATTTTCTAGTTATAAGGAGCTGGCATTACCGCTTATGTTAGATAGAAAAGAGACACCAGCTGGGGAAAAAGGCAAAAAAAAAAAAAAAAATTAAAAAAGGATTCACCGTTTCTATCAAATATCTGTAAGAGAATTTGGTAGGTCAGTAAAAACCTCTGTTTAGAAGGCTCTTGAAAGGGCAGAAGAACAAATTTACTGGTATGAAGATAGAACTTGATATAGTGGTAAGAACTCTGTTCATTCACATGGAAGACTTTTCTATTTCAAAAATTATGGCCAGAATCAAGCAATTAATATGTCCGATTACACGTTCTTACCAAGGAAGAGTTAAATCTTATTAGATATATGTTTCACTCATCTACTGCTTTTAAATCACAGTAGAGCTAGTACACAAAACAAAGACTTCAGGCTGTTTCCAAGGTGATAAATCAAGAAGCAGTATTAGATGTGGCAATAAGTTCACATTGCAGTTATTTAAGCCTGAAAATCTTCTTTGCTTGAGGATCTGTAAAACCCTTCACCCTCACACCTCCCCCCCTTTTTTTTTTTAAATGAAGGATTATCCAGGATAAGGAAATGCAGGTAGATATTTGTACTGGCAAGACTAGCAAAGACACCTAAATGCAAAGAAAAACTTTCAGGAAAAACTACCCTCTGTCATGCAATGCTAAAACCTTCCAGAAGTACAGCAGGCTCCTGCCTTGGGGTGTAAAATGGGTGCTTTTGTGGTCTTCCCATCAGGCAGATTCTCAAAAGGTTATATCAAATTCCAGTGCTAGCCTAGTTTTCCTTCAAAGGCAGCACCTAGCACTTTCAGACCATTTTTATTGACATCTTTGCAAAGGTTATGATTAGATTAACCAACAGATGTACAAATTTTTTTTATTGTTAGATACACATTTCTATATTGTCAGATATAGTATCTATGAATATATCACACACCCTAACTCAAGGTATATCTGTACTCTAGTTCTCATTTGAAGTTATGTGTAGCTCACACCTGTAGTATTTGAATGCTGCATTCTTTTGGAATACAGAGGTTACATTCATAATGTATTTTATCAGAAGCATTTAATGGAGGACAGTACAACATATCAGGCCTTAAAACCGCAGATGACTCAGTTTTGTGTGATGGTTCATATATCTCATACTGACTGTGACTGTTAGGCACTACACAAAAAAGGCTCAGGTCCCCAGAAGTCAGCCTGTACTGTTGTAAGGGGTTCTTGCTTTGCAAGTACGTCTGACCTCACTGAATCTCATAATGTTCCTGTGACCCACTCCTCCACCTTGCCTAGGTCCCTCTGAGTGGCAGCCCTGCTGTCAAGCAGGCAGAAGGTGGTAGGATCCTGACAAGAAGGGGTAGACCCTCAGACACAGGTATGATGCCAGCATGCTCAGCATTGTCCACCGTTCAATGAAACCTGCTCTCCCTTCCACAATTTGTGCATGTTTTAGGGAACTTACCGGTTAACAATAAACACAGCATGACAGGGCCTCCAGGCCRTCTTTGTATAGCACTACACAGCTATGGGCAGCAGCTGGCCTGAATCCAAGGACAGAAAAAAAGTCCAGGATCCTGAATCCTGAAATACTTGCTCTCTTCCCTGAGTTACCAGATGTGGTAAAGATTGTTATCACTACTGTATGCAGGGTGTGACCTCAACATGCGCTACCTCAAGGCTGCATCTGTTTATCTGTTGTCAGGGATCTGTTTAGCTCTTTCCAGAATGGATTGCTCCTCTGCTGTMAATTGATCCAGTTTCAAAATCAGAAAAGTTCTCCCATTGAGCAGGAAACAAGAGCCTGTAGTTTTTCTCATTATATTCCATCACAGCTTAATAATATGAAGCTTTTATATTTCATAAAATAATGCCATGGCCATCTAATATATGTAAAAGAAAAAGACCAGCATCTGAAAAATCMAAATGTCCTTGATTCTCTTTCCAGGATCATAAATTGTGTTTTTAAAATACAGTCTTCAACCTTAAGCTTCATTTTTTCCATGTTTTTACTTCCTAAAACAATAAACGACTAATTTTGGGAGCCTGGTCATGGCAGACCAACGTGGTAGGCAGATAGAATGAAAAGCTGATACCATAAACTACTTTTTTAAAACAAACAAACAAACAAACAAACAAAAAAACCCAAAAAAAAACTCAAAAGCCTCAAATACTTTTTAGACGGCTTTATTTTTTCTTTTCTGGTTGCTCATGTCCTGAACAAATGTTTTTATGAGCACAAAGTGCTGTTTTTAGTGGAAGTCTGGAGGGGTCTGCACAAGAACATTAAGCAGGGTTGTGACCCAAGAGACTAAGGCTTTGATCCAGTAATGAGATCACCAGATATACTCCCAGCAGTGTTGCAGATGCACTGTACAATAAAACAGAACTATTGTTTTATTGTACAATAAACAGTTGTACAATATGTATATTGTACATCAAGAAATGCAGACCTAGAACAACCATATACACAGAGTGATTAGGGAACATAAGACTAAAAAACCAAAGGCTGAAAAATGACTTTCACTCCAAGGACTGAACGATTATTACAACTTCAAAAATACAACTGCATTAGTAATTTGCATTACAAATATTATCTTAATATCTATCCAGTACAAAATACAGATTAAAGGCAAAAACATAGCTTTCAAAATCCTGGAAGATTAGATTGGATATAATGACCTATGAAATACCTTATTGAACTATATCATGARGGAAATATATGTATAATTTTTAATAGACAGCACATATTATTTTCACTCTTAATTAAGAAAGTTAGCAGTCAGTAGGTAAATGCTGCTACACTTAATAGTTCCACAGTAGGGAGGTTTTCAGCGCTATAAATTGTCTTAAGGATAGAGAAAGGGCTGTCATTACAGTGAATTTTTACACTGTGAACATGGGAATTGTATTTATATAGAGAATAATATATTACTGACAGCTCTTCTACACTGTAACCTGTTGGTCATCAGTTATTGGAACTGTGATTATCCCAAGCTGCATCCTGTTTAAGGGAGACTCCTTACCTGTGTCAACTCATCAATTATCACTTAATAAGAAGAGTTACACCTGTTTAAATGTTCAACATGGACAGAGATAAATTCAGACATTAGCATAATGAAGTCTAATATCTCAATAAAGGGCACAAGTCAATAACTGCTATGAGCCACGTCCTATATTTAGCCAGTCCTTTAAAGTTTATAGGGGAGACATAGTCAAAATATTCAAAAGGTGGTGGGAGGGGGGAGCGTGGAGTGATGTTTAAAAGACATTTGATTTAGAACATGCAAGTGAAACAGAATAATTTAGGTTGCTTTAGATTTTGAAGCTGGGATCTGAATATTTGCCATTTGCTAGCCAGCAGTTCTACTTTTGATTTTGTCTGAAATCAATGCTCAATTACTCAAAACTGTTTCCATTGCACTGTATACTTTACTGTGCAACAGACAGCCCTTGCCAGTTAGTCTTACATTTTACTTGTGTACATTTCTATCATCTGTTTTATCTTTAGCCCAGATTTTTAAAGCTACTCTAATTGGTGTAGTTTAAGGAAGATTCATCTGTTCTTAAATTTATACCTGAACTGCCTGCATCACAGGTCATCAAGTACCAGTTATTCAGGTTTTTTTGAAGAGCTGTGATTTATGTTTTATATTGTCTGAACTCAAAAGATTAGATGTGTAATGGTTATGTTAGAAACACTAATATTTATTCACACACATAAATGGATACTAGTTTGATGCAAAGTACTACCGTATGAAATACAAGCAGTTAATGAAGATGGCTTCTTTTTATGCATGAAAAAAAATAAGAAAGTCACATACAGCCATACATTTAGTAACATTCTAGGGAAGTTAAAATGGACATGTCTATGTTGCTCTGCACAATAGAAGATTACTCACCAAGCATAGGGAAAATTGAAAGAATGCGAAATCTAGCCTAGCCCCAAACCCAGCCATCATAGTAGCTTGAACATACTCAAGTGTCCAGTACCTAGACTGAAACTAAGCATCAGTCAATAATCCCAGCTGACATTACCACCAGTCCTTGAAATCCAGGCCACTTAACATATAGAAATATATTCAATTAGCAAATGCTTCTTTCCCTAATTTTTCACACATGCTGCAGTAGTCTTGAGCATACAGACATAAGCTATTGCAACAAAAATTATGAAGGGGCTAACAGCTTATGCTCATGCCAGTCATCAACTCTCTGGGGTTAGGAATGTTCAGCAGTGAACCAGCTACTGCTTGGTTAATTCAGCCATAAACAAAGCTTTTCAATTCATCTTTTCCCAAAACCGAACATCRGTAACACCCAGGTGACCACTTTTTAAACCAAAATTAAACAGCTCATAATCCTGCTAGCACTGGCATTCATTCTAGATCTCTGAATACAGCAATAAATTAACATGAAAACCTTTATCACAAATTACTATAGCAAACACTTCAAGAGAAGACAATATGAAAATAATGGTGTATGATAGTAATTTCTTTTTTACTCAGTAGCTATGTGATCAGACCACTTTTGTCTGGCATATGTTGGACCTAGATACAATTCTTCCTCTGAAAGGATTTGAACTTGGGCCTTCTGCCTCCCAGGAAAACTCTCAAATCACCACCTTTTATTCTATTCTTTGCTGGATGCTTCCAGTCTATCAAGTGGCTGCTTTATATAAAATGCTTTCACTAGAGCAGGAGCTAGAAGATCCTGGAAATCTTTTCTTCACTGTGATTATCTTAGCTATCGGGCCATCACATCATTTGTTCATTTTGTCTTCTCAAGCATTTTGTACAAAAGCTGAACAGCTCAGCTGAAGGCACTGAGACATATGCTTCATTATACATATGTACAGGAAACATGCTTTTCCAAAATTTACTCCTAATTCAGCAGAGTTAGCTGAAAACTATGAACATAAATATAGATATAAATACCCACAAAAGTGCTCATGTTTTCCAGCACCTATAACTGGACTTTGATTTCAGCTTTGATGTTCAAATCATATATGTGTCTAGCCTTCAGCAGTCAAAGTTTAAAGCTTGTATCAAGATATCCAACTTGTGAGTTTTGCACTGTGACTTTTGAGAAAAACATTATATCTCATACTTCTTGGAAAGTAAATGATTTACATCATTAACTCAGGTGTACAATAGTCATAAAARCACAGTCTACTATTGTTAAGGAAATACTTTGGCTTCCTTACTGATAAGATCACTCTACCCTTGCAGAATGTCAACAGCTAATCATATTCTTTCTCTGCGCTGGTATTATACCGAGAAATTGACTTTGCCATCTGGCTTTCTAGAATTTTTATCAGGTCTTTTTAATTAGGTTCAAATCATTGATTTCCATTGTTCCCCAGCTCGTATCTTTTTCAGTACCATTAAGACTGAATCCATTTCCAGTGCACTGCAGTGTTCTCAAGTGGAACCTAAAATGAATAGGATTTTCCCACAGGTTTTCACACCTTACATCTGCTAGCAAAAGTCCTGTCATGCTTGCCTAGTAATGCATATAATTCAATTTTTGTTTTATTAAGATACGAAATGACCACTCTATTAAAAAAATAAAATCAAACAACCTTAAAAACTCCAAATGAAAAATGGGCCCAAGGCTTAAAAATTAGAGACCTCTACAAGAAGGCTGGAAGGTTAGGTTGCTATAATTATGTTGAACGTATTTAAATCAAAGTGGTTGTAAAGACTTTCCTAGGCCAGGCCATATTTCTACATTATTTTGCTTTTTCTATTCTGTTGCAATGCTAAAGGCATTCATGTAGCACTTCAAGTTTAGAAAAAGTTTATAATAGCCAAATATTGCTGTATACTTCAGATACAGATACTGTAAATTTCAGGTCTCAGAGCAGAAGCCCCTGCAAGATTATTTCCTTTAAACCTTGCACAAAACAATAATTAAACTATACAGTAATTTTGGTAATGTTAATCTATAATGAAGACATCATCCTTTGTAAGAAAAGTCTTTAGGAATTTGCTTTCATAAGAAAAATCGAAGAAAAGCCCCTAAATAAATTAAGACTATCTTTAATTTGATTTCCAAAGTATGCAAAATCCAGATCTGAACTTCCCCCAGAATTTAACAGGGCGGGCTTGGATGGGGACCATAACCTTAGTTTTGGTTTTAAAAAAAACAACAAACAAGCAAACGCACACCCACACCAAATTGATTCTACAATTTAGATGCTGAACACCAAGGTTTAGATTTTCTGGTCATTTAAATCATTAATTATATACAAATCTCTATTCCTTTTAAAAGTAAAATATAGTATCTCCTTTGGAAAGGAGACTAAACCCACCAATTTGGGGTCCACACAACAAGTTCTTCAAAGATTTCAGTCAGAATGATAAGATACACTTGGACTACTCCAAATGGCACTCACAAGGCACTGCACTCACGTTTAAGGTCCAAATATATCCAAGACTTCTAGGCCTGCTCTCACTGACGACCAAGTAAACTTTTGGTATGAAAGCTGATAGGCTATGTGTAGCTAGGTACTAAAGCAGTATCTTTCCTGCAGGGCAGTGTTTTAGTTTCTAGTTGAGAGATGAAGGACCTATCACAGGAACAATATTCTTTCCCTTTCTCCCGCCCTGGAAGGAAGGGCAAAACATAATACTGTTATATGTGCAATGATTTACTAGTATATGTCTTTCTCTTGATGCAGTAGATGCAAACAGAACTTTCAGGACAGCCACATAATTTAGTTCAGGTACTGGAGAGTACTTGGAAATTCAGCTAGCAAAATATTTATCTACAGTACTTCTAGAATCAAACGGACGCTACCTCTCACTAAAGCAATTATAGCCCTTTTAAAAATTTTACTCTATGTACTAACCACATATMCACTTAATAATGTATCAATAGCAGAGTTTACTTCAAAACAAAACAAAAGACCTACAGTGCAGTAAACTTAAGGCATAAGGATCAAAATATGGTGATACTTTGCAATTAAAGCCAGTCAGCCAGCACACATGTCTATCCATTGGTATGAAAGGGGAAGGAGAAGGTGCAGGGCAACTTTCATAAGTTTAAATTGTAAGAAGCCCTTCCACCTACTTGAATTGTACTCTCCAGACACTTTGATTGGGACATATTTGCTTGGACATTAGAGCAAGCAAATTGTAAAGAAAAACCAGCAAATCAGATGAGATTACACCAGGTATGGCGTGTCTCTTAAGTAGGCCTGTTGGTACAGTGCCAGGTCTGCTTGATAGTACCAATGTATTTACTTCCATGAAATAGCACAAAATCATTGACTCATATTCAATTTGTGATCCAAAATATTCCCCAAATCATTTCCAGAGAACTCCTACTGGACAACTCTTCTTAATTTTGCGTTCATGCAGTTCRTCATTACTGTCTATGCATAGGGTCTTTCTATGCTTTTTATTCTTTCAGACATTTACCTCTAATTTATCAAGAATTAGATATTGCCTTCTATCTTGATTGTAACCCTTCTCAGATTACTGTTGTCTGAAATCTGACAAGCACATTATCTTTTCCATCATCCTGATCATTAATGAACAAATTTTGTAGAAACAGATCACAGGTTGGATTCCTAAGGAAACTTGCTTGATACAACCTACCAAACAAAAGTAAARCACAGATAAGTGCTTTTTGAGTGCTCTTTTCTAACCATTTACATATTAAACTTGGGTTAATTTCCCTACTCAGGAAAGTAACATTTTCCTACTCAGGAGAATGTTATAGAAGTCTCAAAAGATTTTTTTAAAATCAAGATATGCATCTACTGCTTCTCTTCTAACCAAAGGCTTGTTATCCTGCCATAGAAGAAARTTAGATTGGCTTTATAAGATTTGTTCTAGACAAACCCATGTTGACAGTTTCTTGTTATCTTGTAGGTGCTCACAAGCACTATGTTTGGTTTACTGTTTTTCCTGAAACTGAAATTAAGCTGCCTCACCTGTAGTTCTCCTGCTCTTATGTTTTCAAAAAATCATGGATGCCACTTTCAGTCTTCCACAGCCTCACCTATCCTCCAACATCTCTAAGATCACTGTTAATGGCTCTGAGATTGATTCAGCCTGTTGGATTAATTTAATGTGGTCCAACTAACTTGAAAACATATAACCCAACTATTTTATTCTTCTCCTATTATAACCTCTTTTGCCTTTTTGGCATTAAAATTAATTGCCTCATTCAAGTAATCACAGTTGGCCTTTTTAGTGAAGGAAAAACATATCAAACACTTGGACTGTCTTAGACTTCTCACTCAGTAACTTTTCATTTTCACTGAGTAGAGACAAAAAAAAAATGTTTTTTCCTTAGTGGTAGCAGACAGAAATAATGTCTGAATACTTTTACTTAGCTGCATCTCATTTTGTACACTCACCTTTCTATTTTTGTACCTATGTATTCACCCTCAGTAACCTTAGTTCTTGTGTACTTCGTTTTTAAGACAATTTAGCAACTCCTGATTTATCCAAATTGGACTCCTGCTGCGCTTTCTGTCTCTCTCTCTTCYGCTCCCCCATTAAAAGAATTCAAAATAGTAAAAACTGTTTTTTCTTTGCAGTCTCTTTAACCCTATTTCACCTAGTCTAGGTTCACATGAAGCACAACCCATCACTTACTTACCTAAGTTTATCAAAATCTATTGTTTTATTTAATTATCTTCCCTTCTTTCCTAAAGATCATGAACTCTATTGATCCATCTTCCAAAGTTGTATTCCACCAGCATATTCACAACAAATTCCTCCCTGCTAATTTCTCTCCTGTCTTGACTGGCCTTCCCTTTCTCTACTTCTCCAGTTTCAGTTTGTAATTTTAACTATGCTTTTACCTAGTGTTTTTTTTTAAAAAACAAAGCCCCAAACCAGTAAAAACSAATGTAGTCTGTATTCTAACTATATATGTTGTGGTAATTAAACTGAACTAACAAACCTGCAGTTTAATGAATGTTCACAAAAGGTCTCCAAAACCTGGGCTTCCCTATTTGGGGGCCTGAATTAGATGTGCACCATCAGAGTGATTTTACTCTTTCTGCCGTACGTTTACAGACACTTAAACTCTGTCTGTGTTCTAGACATAAGAGTAAGTTATTGTAAAGGAATTTTCTTTGGCAAGCTATACTCCTGTCAAATTCAAATATTATTCAAGATTCATATCATGTGAATTATTCCTTCAAGTCTCCGTATGCCAATTACATCATAAGCTTGACACTGTGCTAAGACCTTCAGTTCCTCTTCCTTATTGTATATATTTCTCACATTTCTTTCTTATGTCTTCCATAGGAATGCAGATACACAAGATGTTTGATAGAGTAAAATTATTCTTCTGCTTGTTCCTCTTATGACACTATTATGAATAAACTTCTCTAATTTATAATCCCCATACACTTAATTCTTTTTACAGATACACGTGTTATTTCTTGCTCTAGAGGTTGCTCAACCTCTCAGAAATACTCTAGTGATTTTTTTTAAAATTGACCAGAGACATTTTTGTTGATTCATTGTTAAATGACTTTTACTCTACTTCATTCTGTGATAATACATTTGAAACATATGCCATTTTCTATCCTGTGAGAAGTTACCTTGCTTTTTTTTGTCCTAAGAGACACCTATACTGAGAATACAACACTAGCGCGCCGGAAGCCAGTTGCTTACATAACTAAAATGCAGGCTAAGTACACATGTCAGACTTCATAAGTGACCTAGATTCATTAACTCAGGTGTACAAGTACTGTGACAGGTTCATGCTTCTACTGCAGAGGATGAAGAGTTCTACAGGAGGACTGCAGAATATTCTTGACACATTTTAGCTGCTTTTATATACTGATAAAAGCATAGCCACTGCAACACAGTTCATCTCTTCAGCTTCTTAAACAGGTTTTCCACCTTCCAGTGAATTTGCCTATATTAGAGTCAAATAGGCAATCTCGGCCAAATAAAAGCCCTCAAATATTTTACCCAGTTGAGAGCAATAACCCAAAGCACTCCTACAACCACTTTTCTTCAAGATGGTGAAGGAAGAGCCAAGGCTCTCATCTGCTAAGARGCTTTCTTTGCTGTGGGGAAAACAATAACATGTGGACATGGCTTCTCAATTGTCCCTTTTAATCCATTTTTAGTTTTCCTGCATTTACCATAGTTTACCTTCTTCCCAATTCAATTTCCTTCATGGCTATCCTACTACCCAGATACTCATAAGAATGAGAAATCTTTCCCCATGATATTTTAACTAACCCAAACAATTTCCTTTTACCCTGCAGATTCACAACACCATTAAAGAACTATGTATTTTATATATATATAAAAGGACAAGAATACTATTACCTCTCCCATGTCTCCACGGCAATGAAAGTCAGAGAATCATTGTGTCCCTACCATGAATCCAGTTTTCTGGAATTAGACAAGTATACTGTCACTTTCTCTCCCCTGTAATGAAAACTATGCTGACGATAAAGAGGGAAAGAAACAAACCAAGAAGAAAACTTGCATAGGCATTTCTTCTTGCACCATCCACAGTGAGGAGGCGTGTTCAAGGTCAAGCTGTCCACAGGTCAGAACCCAGATCATCAGGGTCCACAGCTGGGCACAGGCATAGCTGTAGACCTGACATTAATACCTTACAGAAACAGCTAATCATGGGTTGATGGGGAACCACAATCCATTGTGCCAGGCTCCATACAAATACAACAGCTCTGTCCCAGAGACTACACTATTCATTTTATGACAATATATTGAAAGTTTATTATACACAGCAGAATTTTAAAAATTCATTTTCTGTAGAAGATAAATAATACATTGTTCATTAATCAACTTCAGAGTTTTTCTGAAGATACAGCGTTTTCTGGTAATTTGTTAAAACCTTTCCTTTTTTTTTTTAATCCACTGTTCTCACCGAAAAAAGCCTAAGACCTCAATAACACATATTACCTGTCTCTTAGCTTGACATATACCCACTTGCTGATTAAGTCTGCTTAACCCACATTGCCAAAAAAAAAAAAAAAAAAAAAATTACACTAGTTAATGATGTCCCTGCCTGGAAAACCTGTGTCCTGTGTGGCCACTTCTGGCAGCATGAATTGAACCTCAGCACAATGTGCTTTGCCAGAAGTCCTGCACTATAGCACCATTCCTTCATCGTGGCAAGTCTGTATTATAGTATGTGGCAAGTAGAGGCATCCATATGCTGTTAACCTTTTCAGACCACTAAAGAACAGATGGTCTCAGATTAGCTGTTGACGAGCTGTTAATGTAACTATCCATCAATGCCTTTAATTACAGTTTTCTTGTTTTCAAAACAGCCCATATTGGATTTTTTTTTTAAAGCAGAACATAAAATAAACTGCTCTGTAAACACAGAAGAGACCTATAAACACAAATAGACCTAGACAGTGTTCTTCYTTCTCCCTCTGTGAAAACTCCATGTGAACATTCATCTGTATAAAATTATCAAAAAGATATTGTAAATATAGGCGATCTTAATGCATGTCAAAGGCTGCTTTGGACCACCCCTACTGAGGACATMATTTTAATCACCTGTTCCCAGAAACCATAAATTATGCACTACGTAAAACTTCCTCTTACAAAAAATCTTCCTTCTTAGAAAATGTAATTAAAAAAATGTATCGTTTTCTGCTTTGGGAAAGAATAGACATATTTCCATAAATACCTTATGGATAAAAAATTACCTTTGCCTTCACATAGTTAGGGTATTGCTTTGGAAAACTCTCTTAGGATACTACAGTGAAACTTATTTCATTTTTATTTTAATTACAGTGAATTACTTGTTAAATGAAAAAAGTCTTGCACAGATAACAGTTTCACATACCAAACCTTCTTCCTTCAGGAGCCAGTTGATAGCCAATGCAATTTAATATAGTCCAAGCCATTTTTATTAGCATGTTATCTGTGCAGGTAATTCCATCAGTCAGTCAGATGTGCACTTTCCAGAGGTGAAGTGACATTGTTTCTGCTGTGTCGGATGTTACACTGCTCCCAATTTTTGTGCAGGTAAAAGCAGGTGGAAAGACTAATCATGAAGSTCTGTTTTAATTTTTTACTATATTAATGCCAAAAATCCAGATTTTTAAGATCTTACATGGGATTTTCTAACAAAGACAGTCTGGAATAAGCTATACATTAAAGCATAAAACAGAGTTACCGAAAATGCACACGTCTTTGGAAAGATTTAGATATGTGAATAAACTAACTGAACCTATAACTGTGAAKGATTTTATTAATATATATAAGGAAAGGTTATGTTTACTGTAATAACTTTCTTTAATGTGTGATAGTTGAATTCTTATGAATAAGAGTTTCTGKTTTTAGAGAAGAAAAGTCTACAACAACTCTTTGCCACAAATTCACCTATAAACTCTTGAAACATATCTATATTATAGGAGAAAGACTTACCTTTGCAAGGTGAACAACAACAAGAAGAAGTCATTTTGGGATCCCTACCTTTTTTCCTCCACTGTATTACCTGGAATGACAGCAATTTACAGCAAACATTAGGGTTTTACTTCCATGAAGGTAAATACTGGTATAGAAACTGATGAAAAGTCTGCCATTTTGCACCAAGCCCATGGTCAAACTCAGAGACAATTCTGCTACACATCAGCTGCATTTATCTGCAAGAAGGAATGTTTGGAAGAAGGAATACAAATCTCAACAGACTTTGGAAGCTTCAATACAGTATTATAGATATCTTACACTTAGATAATTTGAGATATTAAATATTCCTTAGCTTTGGATACCTGTAAATTCCCATCCATCACTACTGGAAAARTTACTCTTAACTAGAGGTGAACAAACATATTTCTCCCTTCACACTTCTCCATTAAATTCTAGTAGTAGTGCAATGACTATATAGATTTGACACATGTCCCTCACCACTTGAGAACTAATTAAGCTTTTCCCAAGTCCTTTTCGGCAGAAATTCTTTTGCTACCAATTTAAAACACTTTTTAAATTAAAAAAAAAAAAAAAAAAAAAAAAAAAAAAAGAAAAAAAAAGAAACTCTGATTCACTCACAGAACACCATTAGTTGTGTTTTACCTTCTTGCAAATGGTAGCCATTTTCAGATAGGTTAGAAATATTAATACTCAGGCTGTCATAAACACCTATGGCTGTTTTGAATAACATTGATTTGGCTGTCAGAGTAGGTGAATGGGTCAGCATCTCAAACTATTCAGTTGTACTCTAGAAAACGTTCTACCTCTTACAGGAAAAAATTAATGTCTGTCTCTTAACATATCCAGCATAACTCACCTGTTGTGTGCTGATGTAAGCACATGACAAAAGACATGCTGTTTAATCCAATGTAACATGACCCAGACATATAATAGAACCTGCAGAAAGACAACAACAATACCATTAACACACTGAATCAAAGTCTCTACAGTATCTCGAAATGTAAGTAAGTGTTGTAACACATTGCTATGGTACAGTCCTTTAGGGGACCGGTGTTACAGCAAGTTTTAGTGTGCCATAGTAACTCACTACAGCTGAAGTCTGGAATACAAGGTGAATTCYGAGCATGCAGCAACAGGAGTATAAGCAATCTATGATTTAAGGTTGTTTAGGATCGATCTAATTGCCTATTCCCTCGACAGATGAAGGGACTAGAGTCAAAAGGGTAAAAAAACTGTTTATCATTAATAAAGGCAACAAAACTGCAAGGAAGGAGGAAAGGAAGTAAGGAAACAGAATGGGAGAAACTACTCTATGGTATTCCTCCTGAATTATTTGGAATGTCAAAATGGCAGGCAAACCTGTAGATGTTTTGCCTCAGGGTCTACTCTTAGCAGGGCTCAGTGGAAGTAGGAGGGGAAAAAAGTCATGCAAACAATRGTATAACAGTAGAAAAGATAAAAAACAGATTCTCCCTCTAAAAATACATGTGTATGTTTGTATACATATATATGCATAGATGTGTGTTCACACACAGACATACTAATCATGTGCCAAAAAAATATCGAACAAAACATACAACTTTCTTAAAATACGCCAATCAGTGCTAAGTGTGACACAGAACTATAAAAAATAGTAAATGTTTAATAGGTATTTTGAATCCGCTGCAAATATATACTGCCAAGACATGACCTAACAGACTGTATTAATAATGTATCAACCCATCCCAAGGTCTCTCTCTGTCATGGGTCCTGAACTTTTTCTTCAATGACTGCTCAAAATCAGTTGTAATTTATTCTGATGACTGGAACTTGCTCCACATTTCTAAGGCACTAAAGCTATTCTTTGATTAGTGA
This sequence comes from Phoebastria nigripes, assembly GCA_035582835.1. NCBI lineage: Eukaryota > Metazoa > Chordata > Aves > Procellariiformes > Diomedeidae > Phoebastria > Phoebastria nigripes. Next base: position 3,358,721 of record JAYKAV010001334.1, read on the forward strand.
CTATAGTGTATCTTCATCAGTTTTAAAATAGTATTTTAAGTGAGTGTTTACTATGATGGCTCTGACAGGCAATAGTGCCTTTCATGTAAAGGTCTTTGGCTCACTTCTGGCCCTAGATAGTAAAGGCTGAAAGTCGTTGCTGCCCAATAGCTATTTTGTACCCTGTATGAAGTGAATTGATGGGTTTGGTCCAGAGCTTTAGTGGATAAATATCCACGTCACAAACTATCACCAGAATTGGTGTTACTAATGTCATTCTCAGCAGAAGGTCAAGGAGTGAGTTGACATAGAGACTAAATTGTGTTCRCAAGCCTAGAAGGCAAGATAAAACCAGACTAACTAGGTGGTCTAGAAAAAGAACCACCCCTTTCCTATAGCTGTTTCAGAGCTGCCGGACCAAGATTCTTAACACACTAAATTCACTTTCAAAAAGAATATACCACTGGGAGGATTTCTAAGACAACTAACTGTTGATAAACTGTGAGATTTATTGGCAGCTATGAAATTTAAAGATCCAAGAAGCATATAATATTTAGACTGTTGCAATCTCCTCAATCAGTCTGTACTTTATAAAATCAAATTAATTGAAATTAGTAAAGGAAACAGCTGATCTGGTCTTTCCATTATCCAACCTTCTGCCAGCACAAGTTTATCCTTTGCTATGTAATGTCCAAATAATTGTACACATTCCAGTGACACCATTTCCACTAAACTTTTTTCTAGGTATTTTTCTTTAGACTTTGTTTAGATGTTTTTGTTTAGAATTAGCAAAATCTGAGCTTACAAGATTTGTTGGGAACCATATGTATCCACTTTTTGAACAGCTGAGAGTTTTCTTCTGCTCCACTTTCTGCCTTTTGAATGCCATGGGGAAAAATTTGTCTATCATCTCAGACCCTTTTAAAAGGTTTGTTGGTTTCCAAAGTTGATCTGTGGTGGTTGCACCATATCCTTTAAGGAAAAGTTGCCCTTTTTCTGTACTCATAGTAGCCTTTGTGTGAAATAAACATTGCAGGTTTAAGAAAACATTTTATTCTAGCGTTTACTCATGTGCACAGCTCATCCATGAGGTATGCAATTTCTTCCACGTACATGATTTTGCATGCTTTTTTTCTGGACAAAGGTTCAAAGAATTACAATTACAGATGGTGTTCCTACCCATTTATACAAATAAATGAATGTGTTTCTTGTTTTTTTCAGAACCAAACACTAGTGCTACCTAAGTCAGTGGATAACTGATGGTAGTGAGACTACATGCCCCTGAGAATGACACTCTGCTGATTTTTTACATTCTGTCAGCTCAGGTCCCTTCTTTTAGAAGTTAATTCTGGACAAATGAGAGCTCCTCAATGAAAAGCCTGTTTGACATAAGTGGAAACAAAAGACCAAGAAAGTTTAACAATGGGTGAATACAGTTTAATACAAATTCTGCCTATGGTGATATTTCTGCTTATGGGACAATGAGCTATGCCTTCCGCACGCCAGTCTGGGATGGAATTGGTGTTTCAGAAGGTTATGGTTGTCTGTATTTCGTCCAGAACTGGGATAATCTAACAGCGTCCCACACTAGGAAATACCTCTTTCCATTGTGGTAGTGTGCTTGCTCTCCTAAATACAGTTATGGATTTGATAAAGGATMCATATAAAACACCTACTCCGAACTGTACAGAAATCTGTTTAAAAAAGCAGGTAGGCAAGAAAAGATACAAATTCCTCTTTATGCCACATGGTAAAAAAGTGAACTAAAACACAAACTTACTATTTTTCAGGAGAAGGCACTGATCTCAAAGAGAGGAGTGAATTCCAATATAAGAATGACTGAGCTCCAAAAGAGGAGTGAACTTACCAGCACGACATGGGCTCCGTAACTGTCCCCCTGCCAAGGCGATGCCCTCCACTCTCCCGCTGGGCCCCATTGGGCCTCCCAACTGCCACAGAATCTTCACTGGATTCAAAATTTCAAAGTGCAACGGGCGCCTCTGGCTGAGCATTTCCACTGCAGTGCTGATTCCAGCCCCGGCGCTGAGCCACAGGTTGCCTGCAGGACGGTTTCTTTAATAAACTAGTTGATACCCCAGCCCTAAAACTGCACAATTCCCTATGCATTTAGCGCAACAAATCAACTCCAGGATTGTTTCCGGCGATCATAAATATTTTGCCAACCATATGCACTAATATTTAATAGAATTAATTAAAAAATTGCCAAGCTCTTCCACTCAAGTCATTACAGTCTATAAAAGAGAGCTGTTCAAGTTGTTTACTGACTCTGACAGAAATACAAAGATAAATAGACATATTAAAATGTATAAACAAGCTCTCTTTTGTAGGCACTAAGTTTATTTTAACAGTGTCAATAAATGTCTGCTTGTATGGGTTCAGCAGTAACTAATGTCCACCAGGAGGTACATTTTAGAAACAAGAACCAGGAAAAACCTCTATAAACACAAATGGGAAGATTAAATGTGGAGTGAAAATTAAATCTGTTAGGAATTTCCCTTGAATTTCTATAATTGAGTAATTTGGGAAAAGCACTAGCTTCAGTTTTGTCATAGTATGGAAATCCAGTTTGTAAAAAGATCAGAAAGGTAACCAATTTACTTATTAAAATATAGGAAACATGAATGACAGCACTACTGCATTATTAAAATTTAATTTTAAAATACAATTTATAGAATGAAAACTGCTCTTTCTTAGTCATGCTCACTGCCATGGAACAGCTTTAGTAAAGTATATTATTATATAATTTTACTTTCCTGTTAAGAAATTAATTCTGAGTATTAAAAATTGCTTGAGATACTATACATATATCTTATTTTTATATATGCATATTTTTATATATACAAAATCATATTTTTATATAAATATCTTTTTTTCCCTTTCAGAGACTGGTCAGAGACTTTATACAGGGGGACAACAGAACAGAGCGATCTTCACAGCCTATTTGCATTTCCATTTCACAAACTCTCATCTCTCTGCATTATTCTAGTGGTTGCCTTTGACATTGTCTTCCTCCTGGAAGATAACTGCCAAAAAAAGAAAAGAGTTGGAATTGAAAGTTTTCCAGGCTGCTACCTATCTAATGTCTCCTCAGTTATCAGAAAGCATCCAGTGTCCCTCCATTTTCCTGAAAGCCAGTTCCCTTCTCATCACCAAGGAGGACTTAGGGCAGCATGGGTAAGACGTGACAACTTAGTGGTAGGCAAAAGAGAAAACGAAAAAGGAAATACGCAAATTAAGCCATCTTTTCATAGGTATCCTAAAATCACAACGTTTGTTGATACTGATCTTTGATAGGAAGATACTGAGTTAAATCTAAATCCATAATCATATAGCTCAGTTAAGGTGAAGATGAAGGAACCAGACCTCTTCATTGCAATCATTTCTTCCTTAACAGGGATACTGTTCCTTCAGTCTCAATGAAAATCTAGTTTTAACTCTGGTGCTTAATTTATTGTCAAATTAAGCAGGCAGGATTTTCAAATAAGAAAAGGACGAAAAGCAYGTAATTTAAATCCAGCAGTTCTGGGTTTTTATTAAGATTGGTCTCYCTGCGCTTTAAAATAAAATCAGGGCATAGTCAGACCTGACTACTAACATTATCTGACCTCTATTTGTTTATGAATATACAACAGATTTATTTTAAAGAGAAAGGCCAAGATGATTCAGATAAGTCACCCCAAATCAACTCCACACCATGATTAAATATCACTGATAAGTGTCAACTATTACAGTAACCCCACTAAGAAAAGGTAAAAATAAATTTCTCCCTCTGAAATGCAAGTTTGTTTTTTTTTTTAAAAGTCTCATGCACAAGTACAGAGGACAAGTATTTGAGAAATCTGGATGTCACAGGACTCTTACAATATAATTCTACTATCTGCTTAATTGTCATGGAAAATGCAATGAGATTAACATTGATATGAGCATTACTAAAATTCTGATCACTAATATTCTCAGGAACGGTGTTAATTTTACATGCTAATAAGTAGATAAAGACAATTAAGATCCCTGAGGGAGAAAAAGAGGTTGACTGAGGTATGAAATGCCCCTAAGACTGCAGTCAAATATGACTGTGGATGTGCTGTTTCTGTAAGCTGCCAGACACACTAACTTGCTTTCTGCTTGGGGTAGAGCTATTTTTTTTTTCTTGTTATTGTTACGGGGTGTATATGTAGAATGAAGACCAGTGTGAAGAGTTGTTCTTATGAATCTAATGCTTTATTAATATAAATAGCACTTTCATTAGGGTATTATGGTAAGGTAGTATAACTATAGGTGGGATAATTTACATGGAACGTGCAAATCTATACTTTCAGGGACTGCTTGATATAGGACACCAAGGAATATTGCCTGAGTATAGTAATACCTTGGTGCTCTCTTTTAATCCTCATCACTGAAAAAGGAATTTATTCCTTCAGGTATTTCAAATCAAACTACAAATACTGCAGTGAAAAAAAACCCAACAAACAAGTAGGAAAAAATACAACAACAACAAAAAAAATCCAACTGGCAATCTATCTTGTTCCTTAAGCAGAAAAGAAAAACAAAGACCACTACTACTTTTCTCTTTAATAAATGAAGTCTACTGATAAACTTATTGATAGACAGATATTCTGGCAACAGATTGTCAAAACTTGTCACCAGACCACACAAGTAACCCACACTCACTTACAAGCTGTCTGCAAAGTTAATCTAAGAACCTGTAAAATATCCCAGGTTTGGAGTATAAATATCTTAGTGATGAAGTAAATTCAGAATGTTTTAAAAGTTATTATTCGCATTTTTAAACACACAGGACTGTTAAATATGCAAAGACCTAAATTAAACTTCAGTATTAAGACCTATCTCTAATACAAGAAAATATGCATTCACAGCTTCCCAACCATAAAATACACAGTTACATATATAATAGCAAGTGCAACTTTGCATGCTGCTTTTGGAGCAGCAACGGACATCCACCCCCCCATGCCAAATGTTGCAATGCTTGTTATTAGTTCAATGGTTGAACTCCAGCTGGGATTTTTCAGGGGAAGATTTTGCACTGGTTACTTATTACCAGACTAAAGATTTACCTAAATCTTTTCTGAGAGCTTGTTCCATCACCAGCTTCCACACTGCACAGCCACTACATGAGAAAAAGTTAAAAGCCCGTAACCATTTAAGAGTCCAGTTCTGTTCCTCCTAAATCCTTCCTCTGTTCCAGCAGTCATCAAGAAAAAGGGGAAGACCCTTGTTAAGCAAACCATGTACTGCTACACCAGTAATTGCTTTTTGGTTATAGCAGCTGTTACAGCAGCGAGAAGAGACATCTTCTTAACGATTCTGTAGAGATACTCAAAACCTGACTGGACACAATCCTGGGCAACCTGCTCTGTCTAACCCTGCTTGAGCAGGCGTTTGGACTAGATGATCTCAAGAGGTCCCTCCCCAACCTCAGTGATTCTGTAGCTGTCATTCTCACACTTGAGAATGTTGTTTGCTTTGCAGGTATTTTACTTCCATTTAGGTTTTTTACTAGGAAGCCCGAGATGTAAAATGAAAGTTGCATATAAGTAAAAACGCCTCTTTCTCCACCCTCTTGTTTCCAGACGGCTGAGCACTAGATCGAGTGGAAAAGAGGGTATGCAGTCACTATGGAAGAGAACCAGCTAGGCTCTTACCTATATCTCTAGATGGTATTTCTATAGTTGGCTAGCTATTCTTGATTCCTATTGGTATTCCCTATATGATGTTGCTGCTTTATGTAAGAGGATACTGTTGCCTCAAAACTAGCACAAAGGCTCCACTCGAGAAATAGCTGCATTAAAAAAGTCTACCTGGCAGAAAAAGCAGGAAGAAGATATTTTGCTTAGAAGAGTTTGGCCTCAAAAGAGAGATTGGGAAATATTTGCAAGAGAGGTACTGGTGGGAGATGGGTATAAGATACAACGAGGGCAGCTGATAGGACAGAGATAAAAGAAGAGATATATACATCTCCACTGCAGGATCCACATATTACATCAAGAATTATACAGKACAACCTCCATTTCTGAAATTCCAAGAGTTAATATAAATGGACAAATATATAATAGAATAGGACATAAAATGTCCTAAGCAATGCATCTGCTCTATATTGAATTGAAATATGTCGATGTACAGGCTTACGTATCCCTTAGGCGAAGGACCCTTTCAAATAGAATTTTTGGTAGCTAAAGCAACATTTGCCTAAAGCACCTGTCAAGCATCCATTGAGAACTGAATCAAGTGATTTCTAAGTATATATCATCTTGGGCTACTGTCAAGATCTGGTGGTGACCTGATGTTGAATATTGCAGCAAAAGTATATTCTAATTTTGTTCAGGAAAAGCAGGAAAAAGGTATTTTGCTCAGAAGACCTTGGCCATGAAGAAAGGAAAAGCAAAGCCAAGCCCTAACTCAGAAGGAGGAGACAGACCTTCCACACAGCATCTGTGGCCCAGGAATTCTAACTTTTCATAGCACCACCTGGACTGAACAATGTTGTTCCCCCTCCACTCTATGTCTTCTTATCAGTATCAGCCAATTTCTCAGAGTAAGGCCACAATCTTTGTCTCGGGTGGTTTAATTTTTCCTCTCCAGCCATAATCAGGCAGTGTTTTCCTGTTAGATATACTATCAGTGGTCCAAGCTGCCAGCTGCAGTATAGCTAGCCTTTTTTGGCAACRAAAAATTGTCTTGTTTTCCATGCTTTCCTTCCCTCCACCATTCAGGGGCATATTTGGCACAGAAAAGCCAACAGGTGTACTTCATTGTTAAAAAGACATGAGGCATCAGTGCTTTGAAGATGTTAGTGTGATGGGTCTCCCAGCTGCAAATGATGCCACTCACCTTRTTATGCAAAGTGCTTATATAAAGCTATCATTGCTTGGCATCTATGCTCCAGTGAGGTGGTCCAACCAATTAACAAGCACAACATCAGATGAAAATGCACATGACTGCAGGCAGACAAGACTCCGTGCATTCTCATAAAGCTTTTTTTTTTTTCAAATCAAAGTCAGGTTTCCAAGTCAAAAGCGTGAAACTGTCTATGTCTGTCTTAAGTTTACACATCTAGTGGTAAGGCACAATAATAATCCCCTATCTATTTTCATTATTTTCTGTGATATAGAAAATACAGAAATTTAACAGATTTATAATGTCAGAACAGAGGTATCATAAATACATATCTGTCTACAGAATTGAATGTTAAAACCAGCTAAAAGAATGTAGCTGTGTTTCAGATTAACAGACTGATAAGAAGAAGAGCTAAAAATGTTGTGAGGACTCTTGTATGAGATATAAGTAATGAGTCCTTGGACTGCACTACTACCATGTACTTTACTTTTGCACCCGTAAAGGACATCCTTGCTAACTGTGATTACGAATGGCAAGAATTTCAGTGATCTTGTCCAACACCACAGTTGTGCATATCCCAAAACTACTTCTTTCCAGTCCAGTAGAGTTCCAGAATTAGAGAAATCAAGTACTGAGGAACATGCCCACAAGGATTAGCTAAGCTGAGAAAGAATCCTTTCTGCATTTTGCCTGATACTACTTCTGTTTAGTTTTCAGATTCCAAATAAAAAAATTATTTTTAAAACATGCAAATGGAACATTCATTAGAATGGAATCTACACAAAGACACCTTCTAGAATAATTTGAAAAAATCAAGAAAAAAGTTAAATAAAGAGACACTGCACAGAAGTGAAATAATTAAATYAGCAAGACTGATGCAAAGTGCAGTTTTATATCCCAGTCTAAGCAAGACATGCAGTATGCTATTTCTGCTCTGATACATCAATGTAAGCATAATTTCACTGAAGTCGGTTTAAAAGCCTGGATTTCCACAGAAAATATTTATGCATTTTCATAAATGTTTGCTTTGCTCAGGAAGACTTCTTATTATAAACAAACAAAAAAAAGTAGATAGTAGAAACTACTTTGAGTAAAATTAGCTTTAAGAGCCAAGACTARGCTTAACAGAAATCAATTTTTTCATTTAAGGATACTTTTATTCCTTCTGGTACAAAAAAAAAAAGAGCAACTAGAAAGGTGGATATTACAACAGAATCTAAATATAGCTAATAATTGTTTGAAAAAATGCTCTCTCTTGATTTGCCAGAACTTGTTTTTGAAAAGCAATTCTAAAGTATTTCCTCGTAACTGTGCTTGCTTCAGTGATGTTATATGGAAAATGAAAAAATTTAAGACCACCATGACACTTCTGTCAAATGAACATATTCTATGATCCTCTGTTATATCTTTTGTGTTTTGCACAGGTGGGAGTTGGGATCCACTGTATGAAGAGGAGAAATATTCAGCTGTAGATTTGTAAGATGTATTTCAAAAACTCTCCAGTGAATCCAACACTTCCAACAAAACTTAGTTCTTCACTCTGCAGCACAGTGGTTTTATTTCTGAATGTCAAGRCCAAACTCACCAGGCCTTTTAAAATAACCTGGAATATATAAAAAATGTCATCTATATACATATATATGGCAGCTACACAATATAGACTGTTCTTTAAAAATTCCTTTTGAGGTGTTTTCTCCCCAAATACTGAACTTTCTGATTTTTTTTTTCCTGAYAAACTAGTACAAATATTATTTCAGTGAAGAAGCAGATAACAAAGAGCCAACTAAGGAATACTGATTTAAGTTTATACAAACATTAGGACTGAGGTCTCTTTTTATCCTGTAAGTATGCTGGTTTTGGCTGGGATAGAGTTAATTTTCTTCACAGTAGCTAGCATGGGGCTATGGTTTGAGTTTGTGCTGGAAACAGTGTTGATAACACAGGRATGTTTTYGTTATTGCTGAGCAGGGCTTACACACAGTCAAGGCCTTTTCTGCTTCTCACCCCACCCCACCAGCGAGGAGGCTGCACAAGAAGYTGGGAGGGGACACRGCCRGGACAGCTGACCCCAACTGACCAAAGGGATATTCCACACCATATGACGTCATGCTCAGCATATAAAGCTGGGGGAAGAAGGAGGAAGCAGGGGGACGTTCGGAGTGATGGTGTTTGTCTTCCCAAGTCACCATCACATGTGATGGAGCCCTGCTTCCCTGGAGATGGCTGAACACCTGCCTGCCGATGGGAAGTGGTGAATGAATTCCTTGTTTTGCTTTGCTTGYGTGCATGGCTTTTGCTTTACCTATTAAACTGTCTTTATCTCACCCCACGAGTTTTCTCACTTTGACCCTTCCTTCACTCTCCCCCATCCCACCGGCAGGGAGTGAGCRAGCGGCTGSGTGGTGCTTAGTTGCCGGCTGGGGTCAAACCACGACAGTAAGAAAGGAKCAGTTTTCATACAGATAATTCGTATTTTGTGAATGACTGTTTGAGACAAGCTATGTGGTATACTGAATACAAAYAACACAGAACAGCTAGAAAAAGGAAGTAATTTTATCCATACTCTGAATATTCTGGTATGTATAAAGTCTTATCAAATATAACAAGATGAAAAAAATGCTGTACTTCAATTAATTGGTTGACCATTGCAACCAAGAAGTCAGATATAGAATCTGAACTATACCTTCCCAGTTAATGATCGTTGCTCTAGGGCCAGGCTGGGTACTTAGTGCACACATTTATGCTGCATTTGTGTTTAGAAGATATTTGTATTCTAACAGCAACTTGGGATCACAGGAACAGGACCTTGGTTATCCTAAATGCTTAAAGACATGTTAAAGAAAAAACCCCACAATTTAAACTTATGACAGTATTCACCTTATAAAGAGATATAAAGAAGACAGTAAGACAACAACAAGCATCTCTATGCTAACCTGTGTTGATGTGGAGATGCCCTGCTTCCCTTTCAGCTGTTGGTTGAGTTGGGATGCTATGTCAAAGATTTTCCCTTTCCAGGGCAAATGACACAAACAGAAACTTGTGCTCAGTMCTCCAGCCCTCACTAAAAAGCTCTGTAAGGCCATAATACTTGGGGAGGGGGAAGGGAAGGTTATTGTGCCAAATTGCTGCTAGTAAACAAACACTGACTGAAAGCCAAACCTGAACACTTTGCCTGAGTAAATTGAACAGGAAGTAACTAAAGTCTGAACAAAACAGCATGAGCTAGGAAAATGAGATAATCTCCTACTCCAAAATACAAAAATTTTGGTTCTTAGGGCATTGTGCTTGGATATCTTATAGTTAAGGATTCGATTCTCAACCCACAGGCTATGAAGGATCTCAGTTCAGGGTCTGCCATAACATGGACATTGGCAAAAGACAGCCATGCTTTTCCCTGTATCTTTGTTGTGGTGGGTTGACCCTAGCTGGCAGGTAAGCCCCCACCCAGTCACGCCCACTCACCCTGGTGAGATGGGGGAAAGAATCAGAAGGGCAAAAGTGAGAAAAACTTTTTTAAAAGTCTTTGGGTTTCATATCATTACTTGTTTAGTCTCACTGTAATTTAGTATTTTACTCAAAGAAATTTAGGATATGCCTAAGTTTATACAAAAACAGTGCAGCCGTGATATGGTGCCTTTTGGTAATATTCAGGATAAATCTTGTGGTTAAATTAAGTTGACTATCATGTGGATTAATTCTGCGGTGTGATTTATATGAGTATTAAATTGTCAGCCCTCTAAAACAGGTTCAGTTGGGCATATTTGTTTTCCCTTTCTTCCTTGCCTTGCTTGTCCCCAGGCAATGAGAAGATTATGGGCATCATCAGGAGTGGAGAAGATGTCAACAGTGAAATTGTATTTCAYTGTTACTTCTACCACTGATCTATTATGGTATATTGAAGAAGATGTTTTACCTCTCTGGACTGTTGGTTTCTTCTCTCATTATTTATCTGTGCTGAGTGTCAGTGAGGCCAAATATCACATYGTTCCATTCCTTTCTGCATGCAATACAAATTCTGACAGGAAGGCACAGATGTATCTGAGAACAGCATGGGCTGTTTCACCATCCTTTACTGACAAAAATTAAAGCAGCTGCTTACCTTGGTTTTCTGATCAGGCCATTTGTAGTTGAAGGAAGAGTCATTCAGCTCTTGTCCAACAACTGGTCCCCATTTTCTCCAAATAAACTGCAGCTGGCCACTTGGATTTCCTTGTGCAGTTCCAGCAGGTTCACRCTGTGGTATATAATTGAAGGTGAGATCACTGCTGCACAGTGGTTTTCAATCTAAGAAACACCAACCGAAACAACCCATTAACCATAGTATGAATTCTATCTACTTATCACTTCCTGACACAAAAATTAATTCTAAGTCTCTGCATCTCTCTGTTGTTGTATGTGTGCTTTTGCAAAACTAACATTATTTCAATGCCATTGAACTCACTACACGAGTTACATGGGCTCTCAGAAAAAGAAGGTGGAAAAGAGAGACTGTCAGAACAATCTGTATGATCCAGCAACTGCAATGGATCCAGCCCACTAGAGGAGTTCAAAAAACCTAGTGGATCCCAAATTAAGGGAAACTTTTAAGTACATCAACTATAGTAGAAGAAATCTGTAGCTGCGTTGGCTATTGGAAGCCAATGGAAGATGTAATGGAAGAACTGAGCTGGCCAATGGAAGAAGCAAATTCAATAAAACCAATGAGAGACAGCAGAACTGCATCTTCCAACCACTATTCTATTTCACACGAGATATGTATTCTCTTCCTAATGGAAATACTTACATGTCATCAGTACATTGAAAATATTTTTTCCACCAATATTAAGGTGAAAATTTTCACCAACTGGAATTTACTTTACCATTAAAATTAATTATTTTTTAATAGCAAACTCCAAATTAATTTTATCTTATGAACATATGATTTGTGTTATCTACTGCTTTACAGATGTTAATAAATGTGAATTTCTCTTTTTGGACTAACTCTCTCACCCTTGTACCTACTTGTGCTGTTGAATCTGTGGGCATGCCCATAACAAAATGTTACTAGAAATACAATACCAGCAAGCACTTCCTCCATAACACACCTATAAATATTCGCAACATTTGATTGGCAGAAGAAGTAAGTAGCAACAAAATTCTCTGGTTGTGTAGACATTCATGAACAAGCATGCAGAAGGTGTTCTGTGTTAAGGCTGTGTCTGTAAGTAAGGATAAGCATCCAGTGGCAGCAGACAGCTCATCTTCTACTGGCTGTGCATAATGAAAATGTTTCACCATGTGCTTAGGGCAGACAAAATCCTAAAGCCAGCTTTTGGTGGAAGATGTACTACTTCTCCATGCAGGAAAACCTTACCAACCTCATGCAAATCCAGAGGTCAAAACATTCATCCACTATTTCTAGTATGGTGTGAAAAGGCATTGCTTGCTATTAATCATTGCCAGTGCCTCACTTTTCAATCCCCAGCTCCAGAGACCTGAYAGAAGCATTGCCACTTCAGATGCTCCCTATCTGTTCAGCTGGATGGCTTTTCTCTACCCTTGAACTAGAGTGCTCTATCCCCTCCTCTTCTGCCATTGACAGAAAAACATGGAACTTTTGCCAAAAATATCTCCTCTGATCTGTATTTTTTCTATCTTTCTTTACCAAGACTGCTTAAGACAACTTACTTCCATCTTGACACACAGCTCCCTTTAGGCACCAACATCTCTGTGATAGATACTTCTCCCCTACCTGCTTCTCTCATTTCCTCTCATCACTCATATTTGAATCTCCCTTCCCTCTCATAATAGGCCTGGTCATGATGCCTTTGCTGCTGTGCTTTGAAACCGAACACTGGATGCCCACTGACCATATGCAACATATAGGTGCTCATGCCTATTCTCAGGCAGCCTTCAGAGTCTATAATCAAGATCTCTAAGGCTAGTTCTAACCTCCCCACAGCATAAAGCTTCTCCTCCTGACTACTGCAGTTTACAGTTTCATCTTCTGAGGTTGCACAGTACTTAAAAAGTAAGTGGAGACTATAAATTCATATTATTATACACATCATGTTAATGGAGAAAGCACCTAGACTTACAACTCCCAAAATAAAAAGCAAACAAGCAAACAAAAATCCTGGAAATAAAAACCTTCTCTCTGGACCATTGATGCYCTGTAAGACCTTGAAGTTTTGGACAATTCTTCCATGGTATTAAAGCCTCACTGTCCTCCTGATCAGCCTGCTAGCTCTCTCAGCAAGCTTTCTCTCATCTGTTCAGGACCAGCTTTCTCACTCGTTCAGGTAACTCCCCAGCAGAGAACATGCATTCTTTTCTCATCTGTTTTCTCACTAGGCAATTTCCATTGTTCTAATTTAGAAGCAGACAACCTGAGATGATCTGTTTCCCTTAGTTTAACCAGTCTATTTAGCATATTCAATGCTTTACTGGGAAAAAAATCATATCGTGTTATCTCTTCTTAGATGACTCTTGTATCTGTTCTCGGATAGAGTGTGTGATCTATGACATAGTCCCAGCCAGCAAGTGGCAGATTAAATACAGACTGAGGAATAGAGTGGTACATGAAATTCATAAAATAAGTCTGGATTTATAAATTATACATACATTCCCCAAATTGTCATATCTCCCAATCTTCTCTCTGCTGTTTGCCGGATTTTCTTCCACCAGTCACTGTCACATCATAGCTTCTCCTTTCTTTTTTATGTCCTGATTAAGAGGACATCTGTATTCTCCCTTGAGCTCTCTTCCTCACAGCAAAATTGTTTTCCATATCCCTACAGAGAGGGGGCAAAAAAGCATTTGTGAGCCTGAGAAACTTTTTCAAGATACATTATGTGATCTAATAACAGATAATACTTTTTCTTATAAACGTACCTCCATAAGCACAATTCAAATGCTTTAGTATTGGTTCAGAAAAAATCTATATGAAGAGAATTTATTCTTAGATTACTTTAAAAAAATCAAATGTAGACCTTTTTTCTATATATAAGGGGATTCTCTTAATCTTTTAGGGGGAACGGTTTGACTTTCTGAGTATTGATAAAGACCGTAGATTTTGCAATTGGAAAAGCAACCAAATATGGAGTGGTCAGATTCTCCTGATAGTACTGATTCTTTAGYGATGTTCAGGACACTTTTGAAAACCACTGTGGCCATATACACCATTTGCACCCCATGCTCTATTCCAAAACTTAGCCAGCAGATTAAATAAAGAGATACAGAACTAAACAGTAGTTCGGAGGGGTTTTTTGGGTTTGGTGGTTTTTTTTAAAATTTACCAAGCTTTATGTCTCTAGCGTCATTACTTAGCTCTCAATACTCAGAAATTGCTTAGAGGATATGATAGGTTCTGCAGCATGGCTCAGTAAAGAGCACACAGCTGTACAGCACTGGCATGCAGATGTTTTTATATGCCAAAAAATAAGTACCAAAGAAGTACCAAATTTTGGTAAGAGAACAATGTGTGATACTAGAAAATAGTTCATTAACACCGAATTTCCTTCAATGCTTGAGTAGAACCGATACTCTCATTTCTATCCCACAGTCAAGTCTGCCATCTGATTTTTCTATCACTCTCTGCAACAATTTTCCTGGAATTAAATGAGTGCATATGGAATCATAACACTCAGTGCATATGGGTACCTGTTGCAAGTTCTCTTCTTACCCTGTTCCTGGTTTCACAATTTTATTCAAAATCAAAGGAAGGTGCACACAGGCCCTTTGTTTTTTTCTCTCCAGTGACTTTTCCTACACATTTCCATCTTGCATAAGTGCCACTTTGTTTTCCAAAATGTGTATTTTTATGATGTATATATTACACACACTAGAGACTTGCAGCAGCTATATAAGTATCACTTTATATGATGGGTTGATAGAGTAAGCAACCTCTTGAAAACAGAACTATTTTGCAGTTTTACGCTCTTTAATTGCACACTGTGCATTGCGTTTGATTTTTCTTTTTTATAATGAGTAATTATGTATAATGTATAACTTTGTTATACAAGTTACGCTTTTAGCCCTAAACTGATCAGAAGCATCCAAATACACAATACATAAAACAAATACAAAGTATAGGAAATACAAAAATAATGTAATTGCATTAGGAATGTCTCACCGATATAGTTTGGAGAGTTTAGTGGTTCAAGGAAAGTAGTTTATTCTGCCTGTCTTATAGTGAAATGAAATTTGCAGGTAAAAAGGAGCATCTGTGCACAGATTTCACAAGCACATATCCAGCCTTGCCCTGGAGTTCAACTTATTTTTTCTAGCACAAAACTAATAAACAACACAAAAAGAAAGCAAAGTCCTTGACTATTACAAGGTACAGTTCTCAGATGTCTTCCCTCTCACTGCTTTATAGTTGCCAGAAGAAGAATGTGTCTTATTCTTAAATACCAAGTTTGTGTGACAGACACATTTAGTTCGTTCCTATCTTTTCCTTGTCAGAAGGGCAGTAAATGTGTTAAATCCTCTACTTAAGATGCAGCTGTAATGCTTCCATTGTATAACTTACTGTGCATAAGATATACAACAATCCACCCTCTGAATGTCACATTTTATTCAAAAATGTTACTTTCTATTAGATGGTCTAAAAGCATAGTAGTTCTGCAGCTGGGACTGGTAAAAGTTCTTAATTACAAAAGGACATCAAACAGTGTTTTTCCATGTTTCACTTGTAATAGGAACATTTTCTGAAGTCAGTAATAGTTATGTGTTGATTACAATTTCAAGTGTCCATGTTGAAACAAAATCTGTATTTCATGGTTTGACCATGAAAAATATTTGAGTTTAGTATCTAGAAGACAAAAGCACTCAGTGCCAAACAAATCACAATTTTTAAAAAAAGGAAAACAATGAGAACAGCAAGAGTAGCTATAGCATAAGATATGCTATGCTGTTGTAAGAAAAGGCATAGAAAAAGCAATAAAAAATGTCAAACAGCAAAGGAAATCACAAAGGTAATGACTGACAGAGAAATTTTACTTTGTTCTACATTTTATTACTTATTCAACTAACTGCTGTTAGATAAAGGACACAAAACACCCTCTGTCAGTGCTTAACTAACATATGGTTGATCAGGTGGGGCTCATATTCACCTCCACTTCACTCACCACTGCTCTCAGTGGAGAGGAGGGTCAGAACGCTGGGGGTACTATCATCTTAAACTGTTGCAGCGAGTTTTGCTAGAGAACATCTGTCTAGTACAAATATTGAAGTGCCATAGTTACGTAACTGGTGGATGCCGCACAGATAATATCACTTTATTGATAAGATCAGCAAAGAACCCATAAGTATCATAAGCTCTCCTTTTGGGGATTTATTAAATAATAAAGAGTAAAATTTAATTAATGTGAATGTTGAATTTAAGAGTAGAAAATAGTTTACAATGAACAATTTAGCTCTTGAAAACAACTTACTTTATACTGGCTAAAATGTATACAATGAAACATTAAAATAAAATCTATTCTGAGAGAAACATGCTGGGGAAGTTGCAGTACTGGCACCTTCTGGATACATGTAGCATGGATGAACTGTAGATTAAGAGCAGTGTAAGTGTGCACAGTTTTCCTTAAGATATCCTACAAAATTCTATTAGGCTAAATAAGTGTGTATACACTTCGGTAATTCCAAAAGGATCAACATCATACACTTCAAACTGCTTTGTAATCTAGACATGAATACAGAGGGGAAAAAAATTGCCATTTAGGTTAATAAAAGCTTGAGGACATACAGAAGAATAGCTGTTATGTATATGAAAGAAAGATATGAGCATATATAGTATATAACACTGACAACTGGCAAATGAGAACACAGTTAAAATTTTTAGTTTGCAGAAGTTTGTGAAATACTGGTGTCACAACTTCTGAGGGATGTCATACACATATGTGATGTTAGTAAATAGTACATTTATCACCTGACTACCTAAGAAAACTAGTGTTACTTGAAATCTTTAGATGTTATACAATTTCTAGAGAAGGGATGTAATTCTGTAAGAGTTTGGAGAGTGTTTTTAACCATTAAAGATCATTTTCAGTACCTGTGAAAGTTAAGTTTCGAACTTGTTTTGGACTTCAGACATTTAATTATTTTCAGTCATTAGGCGTTGCTCTTCTAAAAGCTGTTCACCTCAGAATGGCTTTTAGATTTATGAATCCTAGGAAAGTAGACCTTACCATTTCCATGGTCCATCTGTTTCCCTGCATTACTCTCAAGCTAAATCAATCTTCAGATTCATAAAACAAGTCTGTAAATAATAATGTCTACCAGAAACAGTCTCACCTCGGATAACTACCATAGCAGAAGAATACTGGGGAAACAACATCTTTTTGAAAGTCCTTTCCAGCAAAATTAAAGTTTCTACTCCAGAGCAAGAAAAGAGAAGAAAACACTTATGAGAAAAGACGTAAAATAATATGGAAAAAGAATGGAGGCCATAAGCTGATTGGAAAAAAACAGGAAAGGGGGAAGGTCAAAAGTAAGGAAAAAGTGTAATGTGCCAAAAACATATGAAAGAAAAGAACAGAATCAAGGAAGGAAGACAGAAAAGAGAAGGAAGTGTACAACAGTTATAGAAAAGAGAATGAATAACAGAAATCTGGGGGAAAGGAGAATGAACACAAATGAGATTATATTTCCTTTTTTACAGTTTCTGGAAAAGCATCAATGACAAAGTATGTAGTTAAATGAATGAACAAGTATATAAAATGGATAAGAGGTTAGGGCCACATATACTCAGATTCATCAAGAGCAACAGAATGCCTAGGGCTGGTTCTTAATACCATCACACTAAGACAGCAGCATATATTGCCTTGGATTCCTCCTTGCAAAAAAAAAAAAAAAAAAAAATTAAGCCTGGCTTGTATTTACTGCCAATCCCTTAATTTTAATATTTGACATGTACCATCCCATAAAGTGATGATGACTGGCATCAAGTTTCTCTGGTTTCTCTATGCACTGGTTTATTTTGATTCCTTTTTTTTTTTTTTTTTTTTTTTTTTTTTTTTTTTTTTTTTTTTTTTTTT
>JAYKAV010001334.1:3376608-3499956 GCA_035582835.1 Phoebastria nigripes
TTTTTTTTAAGCAAGTGTACTCGCCTGGTAGGTTTTCTTGCGCTTTCATGGCTTTCTTGTTTTTTTCTCAAAGAAGAGAAGGAAAGATTAGAGGGGCATTGAGTCCAGGCAGGAGAACTGGGCACTTGTCTTTGTAGTGATATATTTTTTAAAAAATTGGCAATCCAGGGGAATTAAAACAAGAGTGGAAATCAAGAACTTCTGCCAAGAAAGAGAGAGCAAGAGCATGTATTCTTTCTTCCAGTTTCTGACATGATATGTTCAAATACCTTTCGGATACAGTATGTCAGCTTGCGTTTCACCAAACGATATGACATAATGCAACATGACACACCAATTGTTTCGTGACAGAAATGTAAAGAAAAAGAGAGTCTCCACTCTGCTGGTAAAGAAATCATTTTAAGTAGCAAAATAGACAGAATTCTCCTAAACATTAATGCACCAAAGTGTAATGGCCTTGAAAGCTTCCCCCTTCATGAGCTCCTGCTGCCAGGGCTCAGGGACAACTCAGCCATAGTGCAGCTGCGGGCTGTCCCCTTCCCCAGACAGCTCTGCTGGGAGGCCTGAGCCAGGGCTCGTCCCCCATCCTGTGGCAACTGCTTGTGAGTGGACACTCTCATGCTTGGCTCCAGCCTGAACTACAGCACCAGCCGTGTCGCAGCCAGGGCTGTGCCTGGCCGTGGGCCCCATTGATCCCGACCTGGACCAAGACACAGGTTGACTTCCCAGCCTCTCCTCAGACCTGCCTCATCACTACAGGCTTGGCTGGCAGTCACTGAGATATACCTGACCTTGGTCAACATCACTGGACTTGCTCCCGTCCCTGATTCACTGACTCATGTGCCCGGCTTGACCCCATGGACTGTTGGTCAGACCTGACTGCCGTCCCCAGGCATGCCCGTTCACCTTGCTTGGGGACTGCGGGATGGGGCCCTGACTGTGTTACCACGCTCGGCTCCCCTCTCGCAGGGAGCAGCCAGCTGCGCTGTGCCCCAACACAAAACGAG
Source organism: Phoebastria nigripes (assembly GCA_035582835.1). Taxonomy (NCBI): domain Eukaryota; kingdom Metazoa; phylum Chordata; class Aves; order Procellariiformes; family Diomedeidae; genus Phoebastria; species Phoebastria nigripes. The sequence continues at coordinate 3,377,616 of JAYKAV010001334.1, forward strand.
AAGTATTAATTCAACCAGAAACAGTACTGCTCTGTTTAACCCTATAGGTCCTGCTGGTACTTTCCAATCCTGGTATATTTTAATTGTAAACCTTTTAATGTCAAAGCATGTTTGTAGGACCCTGGGTGAGTGGATGACCTTTAATTTTAGACATGTATTATGTGTTCAGAGTGATTAAAGGAGGAATCAAGTTCAGCTTCTAACAGCTGGAAGTTTCATGCAATCAGTTTGAGTATTACAATTTTGAAGCTTTTCAGCAACAACATTTCCAGAGATCTGGAGGTTTTCATTTTGTTTTTCGCTTTTATCAACTCTTCTCTCTTCACCAGGCCTACCTGATCCCAGAAGGCTGCATCTGCCTTCTCAGAGGCACAAACTCTGGCTGAAGAAACGAGCATTGTAATAATGCAATAGCTGGAAGATGTTATCACCTTCAGTTGAATCTATGACTAATTTCCAGATAAAAGAGATACCACCAACAGAAGGGAGGAGTACACCAAACCAGCGTTACTTCAGTGTACTGAAGTGGCGGGCCAGGAATATTTGCATGTATGAACCTAGAACAGACAAGGTCTCCCACAATACACCGCAAAACAATTCATGTGGCATATCACAACTTAGTGCACTAATTTGAATTAAGACATATGCTCTAGAAACCCCACCAGTTAACTCCAGGCTATGGCAGTGCCAGTATTTATGCATTTACAGAAGTATGAGTCTATTGGCACTTTCAGGTGAGGAAGAAATAAAAAGAAAAAAAAAAAAAAGACTGGGTATTACTAACCTAGGTTGCTTTATCTAGATTTTTCAAGCGTTGTTCAATAAACCTCCCTTCTAAATAAAGCCCATGGTACTCTAATGCATACCTTCAGGGAAGATTTACCAAAGAAAAAGATTTTAAATTAAAAAAAGTTGAGGAGGTATAATAAAGGAACCCAGAGCCTCCTACTGTTGGGTACACCTACAAACACAAAGGAAACAATTTTTTTGTACAGCCTCTTCCCTGATAAGGAGCGAGGGAATGTGAGCAGAGTGGCAACAATCCTTTGTGTAGTTACAGAGCCCATTCTGTCCTCTGTGCTCTGGTACAGAACTGCTACAGAACTTCTGTAATGAAAAATAGGTTTTGTCTTAACGGACTCTTGAAATTCTTTCAACAGGGGAATTGCAACAGTGCTATTAAAAAACAGTTTTATTGACATGACACATTTCCTAGGATAGGCCATTAATCATTTCATGTTATTGTATCCATAGTATACTTAACATCTGAAATTCAAGCAAAATCCTAATGATACAACTATCAGGAGGAAAAATGTAACACTGAATCTACCTAAGTGGTGCTTCTACTGTGACTGAATAGCATATTCAGACTATCAGCTGGATTTCTGCTGGTTAGTGTGTATTTTTATTCCTTAAAGTATTGTTTATAAAAAGGAAAGGAGGTCAGCGAGGTCATTCTTGTAASCTACCAACCTACTTGGAAAGAACTGCCTGGATGTACAATCTTGCTGTGTCCTGTTGTCTGGAGTTTTCTCTCAAAATATATGCATAAACATATCCTTAATCATTATACTGGGCATATGTTTCAGCCCCAAGCAACACTGATTACTATGGTTCTGTACCAAAATAACTTAATGAGACAGAGGCTACAGGTTTTACTACTGTGTTCCAAATAATAACCTGTCCTCATTTACATGTCACTGGGAATAGGATTCATTTTAACTTTACAACGTACAGAGATTTTAAACCTCTAGAAAAGCAATTTATTAATGTGTGATTAGCTTAATTAGTATCTATTACTTTTGTTGGTCCTGGATGTTCCCCCAAAAGCCCTTTTTGGCAAAATAAACAAATAAATACCATTAGCATTTTAAAGAGCAGGAGGGGAGGAAAGCAATACTGCACATATAAAATGGAGGTTCAGAGATAAGGAAGTTGTCATTGATACAGAATAGAGATTAGCACAGCTGCAGACCCCAACCAGCACTCAGCAGAGTGAAGCCTGAAGAGAATGAAGAAATGCCTGATAAACATATCTTCCCTCCCCCCACAAAATCTGACCCAACTGAAGTACTGTCACTCTTCTGATATCCTAGATAATTGTGTTAAGGCTTGACATAGGCACAAAGAAGCTGTGGTTCTGTCCTGCTTATTATGTTCTTCCAGATCCATGTTGTCCATACAAGCTTGGGCTTCACTTAATGCACTGAATTTAAAATAGCCCTGGAGAGTTTTGGTCCTCTTGTGTCCCTTGTTTCAGGGTAAATCCCATATCTACTCAGTTCTATCCCGCTGCTCTGCTTGCCTCCTCATCCTGCTGACGGCAAGCTGCCACTGTCAGACATGGGATCCATGGTCACGCACACTAGACTTTCCCTTCAGATTTCAAAGATTTTGCCATGAAAACAATTTTGTGGCAAGTGTAATATTAGGGGGTCTATAGAGGGCAGCTGGTTAACACAGGCACCTAAGCCAATTGTGAATCCCACACCACCATTGCTTTCACACTACCTTAATTCAATCTAGAATTGAACAAAGAATATAACATACACTATAACGGAGCAATAGAAACCAGAAAGTGACAAAAGAAAGGTGACAGGAATAAGAACTGAGGTATGTTAGAAAAAAAAGATCAGAAAACACAAACTGTACTAAAGCTCTTTTTCCTACCAAATTAAGCATGACTATCAATCTGCTGTGTTTTTGCAGGCTTAGTTTACAAATGCAATAGTTCACCATACTTCTTTCAGGTTTAATAAAAAAAAACTCAACTCAAATGAGTAATAGTCAGTTTTGTTGTCTGATAATAGACTGATGGCCTTAAGCTTTCTCAAAGGAAATTCAATTTGAATAAGGATTAAACTCGAATTGTCAGTGAAGTATCCATCCCCAAATAATTATTTCTCACATTCATTCTAAATTCTGGTTGTATTTTGTCTTCCAAAACATCATGTTTCGAAGCTAGCCCCAGCTAAATCACAGAACATCCATATTAATAAAGACGTTTAATGTAAGAGCATTGTTTTTCTCACAATATTTCATGTCCCAAAAAGGTCTTTTTTAGTACTACAGGAAAAGAAGATATATCTGTGAGAAGTGTCAGAAGTATTGAAGTAAAAATAAACAGTATTTTTTTCTTTTGATATTTCGGCTGAGGTTTCTAAGTTCAAGTAATTAACTTACGGTTTTCTTGTATCCTGCTGTTTCTTATGTCTATGTGTCAAAATAATTTCATTAAAACACTCAGAGATTATCATTTTAATGAATTTCTGACAAGTTAATATACTCCTTGTAAAGGTGTAACTACAGGTTAGGTTTGGTTTTGATTCAGTGCCCGATACCTTTACCATTTGCAGAACAGGAAAAAAATCAGGTGTAATGAATGGTGCTAAGCTGAAATAAAATGAATTGAACTCACATTTTGGGACTTCTAACCTTTCATGTTCTACTGCCTTTTCAGTCAATATTTAAAATAAATACCTATCATTCAAATGAGCATAAATACCTTTACCCCAGGATTTAACAAGCGAAATAGCAATCATTACAACTATGGAGTGCACAGTTTGTCATTAACAGCAAAAGTTATAGATCCTTCTGAAGAGCCACTACAAGTCAAAACAAGCTGATGAGATTTTAGAAAAAGACCACTACTAAAATCACAGTAGAATATCACTGGAGCAAGCCGAGTCAAGGAAGCAGATTATCTAATTAATTTATGAGTTCTCAGTTCCTTATACTTGTTAGCTGCCTAGAGTAGCTTCTTCAAAGATGTCCTAAAATGAAGTAATACAGGGGATAATCAGAGGAGAAAAAAAATCTGCTTATCATGTAAGACAGTAAGAATAGGAAGTCAGAAAAAACTGTGTTTTTACTTTTCCTATGTATGGAAGAGAATGGGGGTGGGGTTGCTTTAGAGATACTAATTCAAGAATATTTTCCATAAATTAACTAATTTTGAAATCACCTATAATTGAAAGCACAGATATTTTTAGCTTTGTATAGTAAGTATAATATTGCAGAAACAGCAAAAAAGAAAATGGTATGTGATGCATCTGTTGAGTTTAGAAACAGCAAACCAAGAGGAAAAGGGTATTTTTCTCCAAAAAAAGATTCTGCCAGTTAGTGGAAACAGTTAAGTCCTAAGCAAGGTAATGAGCAGTAATGCTACTCTAAGCATTACTCTCAACATATGAAATAAATAGAAAGCAATGAAAAGTAGACTATGGATGAGGCATTCTTCCTCCAGCACACTCCATTCAAGGTGATGGCTAATTAGGAAAATCTCCAAAATGAATAGTGAGTTTTGCTTTCTTTAAGTGTAGTGGTGGAGATAATATGAATATAACTCAGTCGTATCAACTGATTCAGCTCCTGAAAATGAACTTTTAAGCATATGGTCATATGGTCAGAAAAGCCAATATATACAAAGAATAATTCTTGAACAGAATGGTAACAGTCTGGAATTACATGCTAGGGCTCACACAAGTGGGTTTCCACAGCCATAATTTCAACAAATAAATTTTATAGTTTGACATTTAATCACACAGAAACACAATGAGGATTTCCAGGAAATGATTTAAATTGTTCCACTCCGTTTTTTCATTTCTAATGGAAGAAGTAGGAATTTTTCTCTTTAAATACAGCTGATTTCTTCATTAAGTAAAATAAAATGGAAACAAAAGAGCTCAAATTCTAAAGGAAACACTGCTTACTACAGGAAAACACAACATAAAAATGATCCACTGATTCTGGCCTGTAACATATGGACAATATTAGCAAAGCTTTAACCCATCATTCTTGCACTGTTTTTTTGAAAACGTATCCCATCAATCCACCTCACGATAGTGATTTCCACGAATGGATTTGGTCTTACATCGCCCTAAATTCCTTTTATTTTTCTGGTGTCCTAATCTATCAGCCAGGCTCCTGATATACCTCTTTTTAATAAAAATGGAACAACAGCACCCCCCTCCAAGATAAAGTCTTTTTTCAGAGTGAGTCCTTCGCTGTGAAAAGAAATACATCAAGTATATGTTGTCTACAGAAGCCTAGCCCCCAGTAAAAGCTAATTTGAACCAAGACTGGATATCCTGACAATATTTTTGAACCCTGGAATCAATACGAAGCTGCGAAGTGCCAAGGGAGGAGACGAAGCACTCCTCTGGCTTGCTTACTGGTTTGCATTTAACACTGCACTTGTAACTCACGCACCATGCTAAGATGTCTATTAGGTGTGTGGTCTCCCTAGGCCTCCTATAAAGATATCTGCAGAAGATTAGTTATAGTTTTGGCAGGATGAATCACATTCTGGAGCTGTCTACCCTTCTTTAGTGCATATAGAGGGAACACAGTGCAATCAGGATCCCAACTTCAGTGCTGGAATTAAGCGTTCGTCTTAACATTTACTGCATGTGGGTTAGTGCTGCATCCATGCAGCATGTCTTCTACCAAGTTCATGGAGACTCAGTGCAAACACAGGAATCTGCTACCATGAATAAGGCCAGGTGAGGATGAGGGACTATAATAATAGGCTGAAAGTATAATTAGATGRTTCCTGATGCACTGCAAATACAATCACTTGTGATACAAATGCTCTGTAACTGAAGTAACATAGCATTAGGAATATAACAAAAATCAATAATTTGTGTTCAAAGGTATTCTCAAAAAAGAAAAGGAGGATAAAGTGAAGGCGGTGTCACTGAGATATTTTCCCTGTAGGAACAAAACAAAACATAATCTAAAATGTGCTATAGAAATCCTAAAATACAAAAGAACATTATTGTTTAGAAAATCTTTGCCAGCATTACAGAAATGATATCAAAGTTTAAACACTGGTAGGCTTTTTTACTCATAAATCTTTACAATAAATTAGAAATGTCCAGTAGCATTAGGTAAAATATGTAAATGTCAAAATCATTTGTCACAAAATCATTGTCACCATCACCAGCTGTGGTTTTTAAAGGAAACAAAAAGAAAAAATACTGACTTTTCTTAATGAAGCATTTCAAACCTCCTTGTTTGTTTTTCATATTTCAGTGAAGATCAGGTTTATGATCAACTTGAGTTACTTACTTATATACTTGAAATTTCTTATGTGTTTTATAACTGCTTTATCCAGCTAGTTCTACAAAATTGATATTTAGAAGTGAATTTTCACCTGCCTTTTTCTTTCAAAATAGAGCACATATAAAGCTGGTATGACTAGGCAAGTTTTGACTAACTCTGCACAAATCTATATTTGTTATAGGAAGAATACAGAGTGCATTTCAAAATCATTCCTGCATGTTTAACAGTATTTCCTGGAAAACGGTACTGCAAAAAAAAAATGGAATAAGACCTTGGATAAGTCTTTTTACACAATCTCCCTTTTTGTTCTTTTGGGTTTGCTCTTGAGCCTGCAGTTGGCTGCATATTTAGTGCTTCCACTGGGAAATGGAGTGAGTGCTCCAATCTGTATTTATATAGGATCCATACCCTTTTTATAATTTAAGCTGTTTTCATACATCCTTCTCCAGCTAGAGCAACACTGGTGAAATAATTACCACCTTCAGTCTGTTGCAGTAGTTCGAGGTTACTGCCTCCTCTAATCTCCCAGCGGAGCTGCTTCTATAAGCAATTCCTAACCTGTTTCAGTTCCAATCAGTTTGATTAGCAAAATTCTCCTATGTATGCTCTATTTGTTAACTTGGATCATTTAGTTAAGAAGCATACAGATAAGAAAATCGAGCAGATTAGAAAAAGGATTACCCTCTACAGGGAATATTGACATGAAGAGGAAGAAGGGCTGGGGGAGCAGCAACTGCTTCAAGCTGGTATGACTCCAGACAGAAGAATATATCTGCATCAGGTTAGCCTGAATGCACAATAAAATATAATACTGGTTTATACTTTATACCAGAACAAATCTGACATATCAGCTGAAGGAGAATAGACAACACCTGACCTCTCATTAAGTTAGATTTTCACAAACAGATGATACTTGATCTAGCATAACCTCTTCTGAGACAAAGTTACTCTTTCAAAAATGTTAATAAATATGATCTGGCAGAGAGCATTTATATGAGTTCAGCAGAATGTCTTACCCGGACTCAGCATTTCTGGTCTGCTCACTGAAAGCACAGTTAATATCCCACGGAAGTGCAATCCAAGTCCTTCAAAATAGGAAAGAGTACACCCATTCCTAAATTACAAAATGAAAATTCGAAAATGAATTTTTCTATCTGAGTAGAAATATAGCAGGGAAAAGAAAGTAAATGATCCATTTCTCAGGCTTTGTAGATGTATACAAATGGTGCAGGGATTTAAAATATGAATGAAGAAAAAGGTAGAGAGTAACACTACTGTTTTCACATTATCTCCAAGTTAGGTGACAATCAAGCTCTGCCTGGACAGAAGGATTTTAAATACTTCTACCCATTATTATGAACAAACTGTTTCTTTCCTCAACATCAGGTATAYGCTATTTTTAATTTCTATATTAAATATTACCTGATTTTTCTATTGTACCTACAACATTTATTGGCATACAGTAACTTATAGTTAGTAACACAAATTATGGTTTTGGTGCTAAGATTGTGAATAATGTAGAAGTGTTTACTGTAGCTAGCGTGACTTTCGCTTCTTCACAGTATTCTGATTTACTCTGTAATTTTTTKCAGAAGATGTCTTAGCATAAGAGTAAGCAATTTTGCACCATACCTATGTCATGTTTCGTTGAATCCCCATCAAGATGCTAGTGCCCTGCAGCACCTGGAAATGAGCACTGATCTTCTGCAACACTAGTTTCATCTCTTCAAGACTAAAATTGATTTTTCTCAAACTGGCATGTAAAGGTACAAAGTGTACCCAGTGATCCATAGCTCAAATGAGTGTAACAATACCAGCCTCAGTGGTTGAAGAAGCAGTAACTTTTTAAGTCTTTGCAAGCAACAGTGCAAGAAAAAACAGACGGTAGTGAGGAATTTATCTTGTAAAATGCCAGGCAGTCAAGTTGTTTTACTGCTGCTGGAGGCTATTTTCAAAGTTGCTAAGTAAATGGCAGAAGTACTTTTCTTTGATTGGAAAGAGCTGGGATACTGTCCTGGTTTCGGCTGGGACGGAGTTAATTTTCTTCCTAGTAGCTGGTACAGTGCTGTGTTTTGGATGTAGTATGAGAATAATGTTGATAACACACTGATGTTTTAGTTGTTGCTAAGTAGTGCTTACACTAAATCAAGGACTTTTCAGCTTCTCATGCTCTGCCGACTGAGAAGGCTGGAGATGCACAAGAAGCTGGGAGGGGCACAGCCAGGACAGCTGACCCAAACTGGCCAAAGGGATATTCCACACCATATGATGTCATGCTCAGTATATAAACTAGGGGAAAGCTGGCCAGGGGGCCACTGSTCCGGAACTGGCTAGGCATCGGTCAGCGGGTGGTAAGCAATTGCATTGTGCATCACTTGCTTTGTATATTCTTTTATTGTTATTGTTATTGTTGTTGTTGCTGTTATTGTTATTTTATTTCAATTATTAAACTGTTCTTATCTCAACCCGCGAGTTTTCTCACTTTTACTCTTCCGATTCTCTCCCCCATCCCACCGGGGGGGCAGTGATCGAGCAGCTGAGTGGTGCTCAGTCACTGGCTGGGGTTAAACCACGACAGATACCATGGTGATATGCTTTTTATAGCATCCCTAACATAAACAGATAAAAAAGGATTTCTAAACTCAGATTTTATCACTGCATGATTTGCCCGATTCTATAGTTCACTGTGAAAGGCACAAATCCTCCTTTCTGAACACTGAAATAGGAGAGAAGGCATTGCAGTCTCCCCTTGCTCTCCCCCCAGCACATAATCCTGTCTGTAAGGCCTCAGCTTATTGAAGGGAAAGCACGTAGAAGTTAGAATATGCCTTTAAACACAAAGACCAATCAAGTCTTGCGCTTGCTCAGCCCTCATTAGCAATTCCCTTGCAAATCATGCATTTCCCTAATGTAGCAGAGCAGTACATATGTCTTGGAAAGGACATGCACAAGAAGCAGTGTCACCAGTGCCCACAGCCTCCTTGCTACTCTGTTATGCCATGATGCTTCCTTAGCACATGATCCAATAGAGAATGTGTGGCCTCGGATGTGATTTCACCTGTAGAGTCCCTGACCTGTTAGTCAAGAAAAAAGCTAAGCAGCTTAAAGATAGAACATCATTTAACACATCTGTGACTTGTTCTGGCCTTTCAAAGTTTCTCTGAAGTGTGTATGAACAATGAAATTTTTACTACTACTGAGTCCTGAAATAAAAACCTGAGTATTACAAACAGTTCACATTTCTACCTGTACTGGTTCCTGCAGAGTCCAGGGCTTCAAAAAGCCTCTTTATTTAATTCTTATTACATGTGCATAAATGAAGGAGAATTTTCACATGCCCAAGGAGAGGTGGCACATAGGTGAATAAAAGACTTTAGACATGATAACAGCTGAAAGTAGAGATCTTTGCAGTTACAAGTGAAAAGTGATCTTTGTGGGTTTAGTTCCTATTTTTTCTCATTGAATGTGATCTTTCTGTCTTTTTTCTCCTACTGGCAAATAAGGACTGTAAAAATTTAGGGCCTGACTTTCCAGAATAGCTTTTAGAAGGCCATTCAAAGTGAACAGGTGTTGTAGATGCTTGGCATTTTTTAAATTCAAATGCAAACAAGTAAGCATCTGAGATGTATCAGGTCCTGAATAAATTTCCAACATGCAGGAAAGGACTTGGGGGGTCCTAGTGTTCAAGGAGTTGAACATTAGTCAGTGGTGTGCTCTTCAACCAAAGAAGGCCAAATGCATCCTGGGCTATGTTAACAAAAGCATAGCCAAAAACTTAAGAGAAATTATTTTTTCCCTCTATTTGGCTCTTGCAAGATTGCACCAGGAGTACTGTGTCTAGTTTGGGGCTTCCAGTACAAAAAAGACATGGATAAACTAGAGATACTCCAGCAGAAGGCCATCAAGATAATTAGGAAGCAGGAGCACAACGTACATGGAGAGAACTGGGTTGTTCAGYCTCGAGAACAGAAGGACAAGGGGAGGATCTTAATGTTATCTTCAGCTACCTAACAGGAGGGTATAGAGAAGACGGAGTCAGACTCTTTCTGGAGATATACAGTGGTTGGACAAAAGGCGACAGACACCAGCTGTAACAAGGGAAACTCAACTCAGATACTGGGATTTCACAATGACAGTGGTCAAATATTGGAACAGGGGCCCTGAGAGTCTGTGAAATCTCTGTCCTTGAAGATACTAAAAACTTGAGAAGTCATGGCCCTGCTCTAAGTGTACCCTGCTTTCGGCAGGGCTGATACCAGATGACTTTCAGTGGTGCCTTCAAACCTATATTGGTCTATGATCCTACGATAACATCTTGACCTGATATCTCTGGTCCTGCTAAATGTAGGAGAAATTCAGTGGACTGCTAGGGCATCTGGGAGTAGCCAGAAATTCCACTGTGGTCATGGAATATCTTGATGCTAGCAGGTTAGCTTGATATCATTAAACTGAGGTAGGTAAAATTGAAATTAATAAAAGTATTTAATTACTAAATCACAAGCTTGAGAAACAACCATCTCCTCTTCCCCTTTCACTACACTACATAGATCAATATCAAAATATGTCTTCTTCCTTCTGCATTCATCTGATAAAGTGGTAGATGCTAACCTATGGTCAGTGTTCAGTAACAGAGAGAATTGTTTCTCATCAGTCTGGTGTGCTCAAAACTGTGGTTATAAAATTCTGAGAGTGCAGTGGAAAATTTGTACCAAATCTGAGGAAATCAATGTCATTCTTACAAACATATGAAAACTATATAAACTGAACACAAATTTGAAGGCTCAGGCTATTCCAACACCAAGTTTGTGCTGTTCTGACAAAATGGTATGGAAAAGAAATGAGCTTTTGTAAAACACAAAGACTATTTCAGCTAAGATTTTCTTTCTTTAAAACTTTAATGGCATATGTATCTTTTAAAGAACAGATTATGCTAATTATATCTCTTGCTTGCAGTAACTTACCTTTTTAAATAATGCAGCTTCTGATAATCACAATTTCAATGTAACTGTTGAAGGAAATAGCTCCAGTTGTGGATATCATTCCCAGACTGCTTCAGGCTATAATGCCTAACAGTTTTCTAATTCTATTCACAGAAAGTATAAATCAGGATTAGATTTCAGTAACTTGCCCATACTCCAGCAGTGATTAGCACAGTGTGTAATATGGACCACAATCTTCAGAGAAAATTCATACAAGTAACTGCACAGACATAGGAATGAATTCTGTCACTGTTCCCTGGTACGGAGCAAAGACTGAATTGTCGCTGTGATGGGCAGCACAGCTTTGAAAAAAAGGACCTATCATGGCAATAACATATCCAGATGTTCCTTTATCTCAAATGCAGAGATATTAATAGACTATTTAATTTTTACTAAAAAGAGAGCTAGTGACACAGTCTTTTAATTTATGGTTCGTTAGGTCTATTTCTTAATGTGATTAATGACATATCACTACTTAAAGCACGGGACATTCATCAGCAGAACTGCATGCCCTTAAAACAGGTGTTGAGGGAATCTGAGAACGTTACAATGCAAAGTTTTACTATTTCTATAATAGTCTAAAATGACAAATTGCCAAAGAACAAAAACCATTACAATCTTGAAATAGGAATTAATTTTTGTGTATTTATTTTGACATATTTTTCTCTAAAGTTGCAAGACTTCCATAAACCTGTATGTGGAAGGCATATAACTATAGAGGTAAATATAAACATAGGAAAGCTAGAGAATAAGAAAGAATTCAAACTTCAAAAGTTTCCAGAGCAGAATGTGAGACAACAGGAAAATGGAAACCTGCTTAAAGCTAGAAACTAGATTTGTCCTTCTTAATGGAGGAAACATGTTTTGAATCTTGATTATTGAGAGAAGAAAATAAGAGATACCGAAAAAAGAAAGAAAACCTAGAATATAACTATATAGAATTAACAATTTTGTAGAATACTGACCTAGAGCACATCCTACGTGTAATACAAAAATAATACAACTGACTTCTAAGCATCTCTGTAATTAGAGCATGAAAGATCACTTCTCAAAATTAGTTATTTATTGCACAAAATAACTAATGAAATAACTGTCCACAGAGGACACTACTGATAAAACTGAGAAGTAGACCAGATAAGCCAAAGACCCTGAGGACAAAGGCCCTCAAAATTCTCAGAGAAATAGAAAACAGCCTAAAAAGTAGATAGCAGCAGTGAGTCTCGTTCCCTAAAATGTTAAGAAAGCTATGAAATTAATTAATTAATTAGAAATAATTGAAGTAGATATTATTAATTATGAGTTTTTTCTAACATCTGTGTGCCTAAGAACGTTTTTGATCAATATCCTATTTTAATATTTATGTTTCTTGTTTTACCAGGAGTCATCAGTGACTTTTGCTTTTCTGGTCAGTTCTGTTCATTTTTTATTTTATCTTCCTTCTCTTCCCCAACCCTGATTGTCTGTCTTGCCCTGTTATTTCATCTTCTTTTTCATGTATATTGTAAATTCTCCGGAGGAAAAACTTGTTTCTTTGTTGTAGGTCTGCAGAGAGCCCTGCATAACCCAGCCATGATCTACAAATGGGGGGTTTAAGTGATAGCATACAAATAAATGAATAAAATGATGTTTATTGCACTTACATCCTAACAGAAATAGATGATTAATGGATATTAAGCACTGATTTTATTAATTTAGAAAAACAACAAAGGAAAATCCTGTTGGTAAACAAATCTTTAAAAAAATATTTCAGCACAACCTGTTGAAGTTATCACCAGAAAAACCTCCCAGTTCTGCCTTCAAAGGCAGAGCATATTCTGAAAGAACAAAAAAGAAAAAAAAAGTAATAAGGTGTACTGTCTGTCTAAAGGAGGCCTGTGAATTATGCAGTGCCTTAGTGTCCTGACCACTGTGGAAGATTGAAGACTGACTCTTTGGAATTGAAATTAAAGAGACGTTGTGAAGTTTGACCCCAAATAAACATTTTTCATGGGTCCAATTATAAAAATGTACATTCATACCAGAATGCCACTTTTTTTTAATCATTGAGGGGCTGGTGAAGAAGTGCTAATGTCAAATATTAATAATTCCAGTCTGAAAATTCTCACCTGAGTGATGACTTCCAGCCACTGTTTCAATTCAGGTTGTGCTAAGAGCCAGAGCCTGTCTGGACACTAGGCAGATGCAGGACCAGGAAAACAGAAGTAGCTCAGATCTGCCCTCCTTTCAGCTTCATTAGACTGGACTCTTGATCAGCTAAGGGTCTTGATCTCCAGACACAGTCATTCTTACTTGTAAAACAAAGAACATAATTTTTAATACATCTGCAATTTCATTCAATATATCACAAACTTCTTTCAGAATATTGGTGAAAAACAAAACTTTAGCCAACATACCATAATTGTCCATGTGTTTTTGTCTACCATTTAAGAACACTTTGGCTTCCTGGATTCCTAACAACGTTCTGCCCCAGGAAAAAAAACCTGGAATTTGTAAATGGTGAAATAATAACAAGGGACATCAAAATGAAGACTTTGAACTGCAAGTGTAGCTACATCACTGTTGTCTTTGTGGACTATGTCAGGGAGACACCCTTGATCTCTGAGCCACTTGGTATGGTGAAAATCATACTAGGGGTAGCTTCTTCCAAATCATATTAGTGTCACAGACCAACACAGTGGGTGGTTTTCTTTGTAGTATGATGTATGCTGGATGACCTTGATTGCTGTGCAAGAATGGCTGACACTATGCCAAGATAGTATTGGAAAAGCTCTCAAATAGGACATTTTACTTTTCATATCCATTGTGCTGGTTTTGGCTGGGATAGAGTTAATTTTCTTCATAGTAGCTAGTATGGGACTATGGTTTGCATTTGTGCTGAAAACAGTGTTGATAACACAGGGATGTTTTTGTTATTGCTGAGCAGGGCTTACACAGAGTCAAGGCCTTTTCTGCTTCTCACCCCACCCCACCAGCGAGGAGGCTGGGGGTGCACAAGAAGCTGGGAGGGAGCATAGCCAGGACAGCTGACCCCAACTGACCAAAGGGATATTCCAYACCATRTGACGTCATGCTCAGCATATAAAGCTGGGGGAAGAAGAAGGAAGGGGGAGACGTTCGGAGTGATGGCGTTTGTCTTCCCAAGTAACCGTTACGCGTGATGGAGCCCTGCTTCCCTGGAGATGGCTGAACACCTGCCTGCCGATGGGAAGCAGTGAATGAATTCCTTGTTTTGCTTAGCTTGCGTGCGCAGCTTTTGCTTTACCTATTAAACTGTCTTTATCTCACCCCATGAGTTTTCTCACTTTCACTCTTCTGATTCTCTCCCCCATCCCACCAGTGGGCGAGTGAGCGAGCTGCTGCGTGGGGCTTAGTTGCTGGCTGGGGTCAAATCACAACATCCACGTTCTTACTTCTGTTTGTTTCTAAACTTGACTTCTAAATTCATCCTCTTAAGTATTTCTAAAATAACGGTATTCCAAAATAATAATTGCTAAAAGTTTTCATGATTTGTTTTACCTCCTTAACAACTGTAGTTACAAAAATGAAATTTCATCCTTATTCTCACCTCTACCTCTGAGTATTCTTCTGCTCTTTAAAAATCAACAATCTGCTAATAATAGATACTTCACACAAGATGTGTTAAGTGGTCTTTTACAAATGATGTTTTATAGCAATAGATTACTGATAACATGCCAGCCATCTAAATCAGAATATGCTTTAACATAGAAGTGGCACATTACCTTGTTTGAGTAATTATAAATATAAACTCTGTATTTAACTTTTTGCGTATTTAACTTTATATTTCCATTTTCAGTTATTAGAATCCTTCAGTATCTGTAAAATTGGAATAAATCTGTACCTGTTTTAGACTGAAACAAAATAAAAATGAAATCAACCAGGAGAAGTAGCATCAGATACTGTCTTTCACTGGTTGACCATACCTCTTAATGCACAATTCTACCCAGGCAAGGCCAGAGCTGAAGTTATATCTGTCTCTCAGGGAAGTTGTCCTATTTGCCCAGTTTTCCAGTTTTGACTGGAAAAAATTTTGGCACAAAATCTGTTGCTTTTCCAAGCCATACAGATGGAGGTTGAACATCATTGTGAGCTTTTCAAAAAGATAAGCCCTGAAGTTTGTCCAATTGTATTTGAAAAAACCCACAACTTAACAGACTAATGCTTGTCTACTATTGCTCACCATCAGCATGTCTTTCTAGACAATGTCAATCACGGTACAGCACCATGTCATTTTGCTTGGAAAAACAGAATTCAGAGCAGATTAACAAAGAAGAAATGATCATTTTTGTTGACTTTAAGTCTATTGCCCAGCTTTCATCTATTCAAGCAGTCATACTCATGCGCAGAAAAGTAAAAGAATAATTAGCTCAGTTTATTTACATTTTTGCATACGATAAAAGTCACTTTTATTTATCATTGGGAAAAAACTTCTAGCAATAGAATTTGGGTTTATTTTTTTCCTCTCCTAGTTAAACGTCTTTAAGTGTTTTTAGCAGTCCTCACATTATTTGTCCTGGTCAACTTCTGACCAACATACTATTTTAGAAGTATTCAGGGACCTTGTTTTTAATTTTTGTTTCCAAGCAATCAAATGTATTTGTCCTCTTTATGTGATTGCTCCTTTGATTACAGACTGTCTGGTCAAGTTTTTCTTTGGCACTACATGAGAAGTACTTTATAGACAGCATTGTTTCTGCTTGCTAAACATCTGTGCCATGAAAAGATATTGCCTGGGAAATGAATTCGGCATGAATCAGTTTTTATATCCCCATATAAAACAAATATGAAATAAATCAAATTATTGTTTAATATACTTAATTATCTTTTAATGTGTCTCAAGTCACATAGCATATGTCCTGTAAAAAGCACTTGGTTTGGTCCTCTGAACATGTCATGTATATGCTAATGATGAGAGATGGCACAACAAGTTCTTGCCAGAGTCAGAATCCACTGGAAAAACATGAGTTCCAAAATAGAGTCCTACTCTAAAAACTGTGTTCATACAAGCATGCTTGATTTTGAAAAGGGTGCATTAATCAGAAATTCCTTTCTCTGAATACAGTGAATAATCCATTTTATTGATTGATATTTATCATAGAATCGTTGAGGTTGGAAGGGACCTCCTGAGCTCAGCTACTCCAACCCCCCTGCCCAAAGCAGGGTCAACTAGAGCAGGTTGCCAAGGGCCTTGGTCCAGTCTCATTTTGATTATCTGCAAAAATGCATATTTCACAGCCCGTCTGGGCAAACCTACTTGACCACCTTAACTGCAAAAAAGTTTTTTTCTTATGTTTAACTTGGATTTCCTGTATCATGATTTGTGCCCATTACCRCTCATCCTGTCACTGGGCACCACCGACATCTGATTATAGTTTTCAAAGGGACTTAATTCTAATAATAGTTTATACAGGAAAAAGCTGTAAATAAATTTAAAAAAAAAAAAATATTTGCAGTTCTGGAAAAATGCCAAARGTACCACTTAATCCAAAGTGTGTCTTGTCCATAACTGAATTGCTGGTTTTGGTGAACACTGGACTCTCAGAATGCGAAAAAGCACCTTCCAGTAATAAATTTAACAGTAAAAAGGACTTTGAAAACTAAAAGAAATAGCAGTTTATTTGTAAATAATTTAATAGTGTTTGCTTGGCTCTAAACAAAAATGTGGCATAATCCAAATTATTTTGTGGCCTAATAACACTGAGATCCGCAAAATTCTGTTACAGGAGTACACACTTAGTCATTAAAATCTGGATTATGGGTATCGCTAACTATATATACTTTTACTTTGCCTATATATACTTACACTCACAAATTTATATATCTACACATGTAATGTCATGTACTCAGTTGGGCAACATTTGCATTTACTAAGCTCTCCATTTTTAACACGCCTGATATAAGGAACCTGTTAAATGTCTACAATATGTTCACCTTTCACAGTGCATAATAAAGTCAAACACGCTCTTACAGCTACTTCATTGCAAACATACTGGCAAAGAAATGAAATTTTTAAAGAAGTGAACTCATCTGAAGGTGGTGATTGAAAGCATTTTCACATCTCAGGAAAGGAGCATTTTAATATTGCTTGTCATACTGAGCAGGTCTTCATGTATTCCAGATAACACCTTTGGTATAGAGTCTTCAAGCATCAGAGTGAACTTTTGCCATTGATTCTACTGTAAAATTAGATTAATGCATTGTACTCATGGGTTGTTGTATTCAAATGATAATTTTTGCTTGCTTCTTGCTATTCACTAGGAAATAACCAGCTCCATATGACTCATCATGTTGTGGGAGTTCAATGCCAAGCCTGCTTGCACACAGAAGAAAATTACATAATTATACTAAATTTTGCAAATCAAAAACTTCTTTGTAATTGCCTTAAGATTATTTTATATTCCATTTTCAGAAGATGCTTCCCTGTGTAGCTATTTAGCAGGAACATTTATTAYAGAAGTTAATTATAGTTTCCTCAAGAATTAAACAGGTTTTTTTGGTTCTTTTGGGTTTTTTTTTAACCAAAGAATATCTCTGTTATACACATTTCTGAATTTTGGGGTTATGTTTTGGTTTTGCTCACATTTTTGACAATCTGATTAAGGAAATGTCATTTATTTTTACTGTACATGTATCTGATMTGTACTTCACATTTTATTGAAAAGATATACTATTGGGCTAAAAAACCCAGACAAATGAGCACTGCTGTTCTTAACAGTCTCTGAACTAATTTTAACTTAAGGAAAATATTTTAAAAYTAATAAGGAATGGAAAAATTACTGAAACATTTTAAATAACATGTTATTTCAACATACCGATGAAAACAGACAGGACTTTCAAAACACCACTTCATTGGAGGAAAGAAGGGCCAGGGAGAAAATTGATTAAAAAATAAAGTTTTTCCACTTTCTGACATTTATTTTTGTGGGTCTGCTTGGAGTCCAACACTGCCAATTCAGCAATCAACAGCTATTTCTGACGTGTTGCTTCCTAACTTAACTACAGACTCTCACTTTAATCTCTAGAGAATGTTATTGCCTAGGAAGACTGAACTGGTAAGGGGGAGAAAGAAACCAAGAAAATCACTTCTAATTACTGTTATGTCAATTTGAAGACTGACTGGAAGCATCAAAAATCTATCTTTATTTCTTACAATAGAGCAGAACCAAAAAAAGTCTCAACTACTTGAACCACAGCTCTGTTGGGTTCCTGAAAATACCAGTTTCACTAAACAGGATTTCTAAACTGCAGGCAAGTGGGGAGAGGTAATAAAGGACTTCTCATAATTTAATGATAACCRGTCACAGAGTTCTGTTTAGCCAATTCTAATGCTTCAGAAAATTGGATTTTCATGAGGTTTCTGCACCRTAATTTCCTCTCCCTATGCATTTCCTACAAAGGACTATTACATAAAATACTGACTGAAAGCTAGCCCACACTCTGCATACTTCAAGATGTTTTATTGCCTTTGTGAACATTAGACACCCTGCTTATATTTACCACCTACTAACAGGACGGGACAGAAAATAAAATACATGCTGTGAAACTCACTGATATTTTCTCCCATCATTGGCACTTTCCTCTGCCTTTCTTTGAATGTTCTGCAAAGCAGCTCTCTTTATTTCCCACTTTTCCCCTTTACCTCCATACTTTGAAAGCAGAGAAAGGGAACAGAATTCTTAGCCTAATACTGTGTACATGACAAAACATTTCTTTTCCCTCTACTTTGGGGACAACTTTAAGACACATTTCATAGCTGCTTGACAGACCCACAACTMCTCCTGCCCAAATCATGGCTGAATTCCAGTCTCATAATTACATTCCACCTACCTAAAATTCTCCCTTTAGTTCAAGTGGGATAGTATGCCATTTTCTCAGCTCTGTTACTTTGCTTATAAACTCCCACTGAAACTAAAGAGAAAGGCAGGCAGGATTTGGTTCACTGGTCTAAAAACATTATATACAATGAACCAATTGTTCAGTTAAGCTAGTGAAACTATTTCCATAGACCTAGGCTGGAAYACTGAATCAAAAGCTGTGGCTGACCAATTAACATACTGGTCTGTGACAGCATTTAAGCTCCTGTTCTGCTTGATTCAAAGCAGTGTGGAATGAAAATCTTTTGATATGGAATCTGGAACTCATAAGCCAATGCCCAATACAAACTTTGTAATAGCATTCACCCTCTCTGAAAACAATTAAGTGGCTCCATTTTTATTTCAGTGGGGAATTAAAACTTTGTTTTCCAGGAAAGAGAAACGTCAGTCACAAGTGGAATTTGCTTTTCAGGTCCTAATGTAAATCTCACTCTTGGATTAGAGGAGTGACTTAAATCTTCTAGAAGTTCTAGACTTTCCTTTCTTTATTAACACCTTCCAGTCATCTGAATTTTCATTTGTACTTGAAAAATATTACTAAACATTTGCAATGCTCTAACTCCTGATTACTAAATACTCATGAAACCTAAAGGAAGATCAACCAGTTTAGACAGTAGAAGGACTGACATTTGCAAGATAAAAGCAGTTTAACGTGAGTTAAATATCAACTATGAAGCAGTAAGATTTTCAAAACTTCCAAGATCTTTTGGTGTTTAAAAATTAAAGCCAGAACAGAGAAGAATAATTAGTAATAGGAATAAAGGTGGCATCTTGATGCATATGAGAAGAGTGGCTATAACTATGGATACAAAAAACTGATCTCGGAGAAAGAAAAATCATCAGAACATGTCCTGGTTTCGGCTGGGATAGAGTTAATTTTCTTCCTAGTAGTTGGTATAGTGCTATGTTTTGGATTTAGTATGAGAATAATGTTGATAACACAGGAATGTTTTTAGTTGTTGCTAAGTAGTCTNTGTTGCTAAGTAGTCTACTAGTCAAGGACTTTTCAGCTTCCCATGCTCTGCCAGGTGCACAAGAAGCTGGGAGGGAGCATAGCCAGGACAGCTGACCCCAACTGGCCAAAGGGATATTCCAYACCATATGACRTCATGCTCAGCATATAAAGCTGGGGGAAGAAGAAGGAAGGGGGCGACGTTCGGAGTGATGGCGTTTGTCTTCCCAAGTAACTGTTACGCGTGATGGAGCCCTGCTTCCCTGGAGATGGCTGAACACCTGCCTGCCGATGGGAAGCAGTGAATGAATTCCTTGTTTTGCTTTGCTTGCGTGCGCGGCTTTTGCTTTACCTATTAAACTGTCTTTATCTCAACCCATGAGTTTTCTCACTTTTACCCTTCCGATTCTCTCCCCCATCCCACCAGGGCGGAGTGAGCGAGCGGCTGGGTGGGGCTTAGTTGCTGGCTGGGGTTAAACCACAACAGAACATTAATAAAATGAGAAAAAATATGTGAGGTAGAGTTAAGACAGACAGAAAAAAGAAAGTTAAAAATGAGGACAGTAGAAGAGAAGGTAAATGGACATCATCTCTTGCTTAGGGTTTCAATTAATTCTTTTCCTTTAGCTTATGGCAGAATCATGTATTCAGCATTTTCTTTTCTCTATTATATTCATCATAGTAAAGTTTGTGGTGTTTAGATTTGCTACTAAGTAGACAGAGGGATTTTGTCAGTAATTTGCTTTGGTTGCTCAGTGATTGCCAGTCTGTTGTCATATATATTCACACAGAACATATTTGTTTGCCTACTGAGTAGGAGGAATGGAAAGAGGAGAAAAAAAAAATCAGTGTGGACATGGTGACCTCCACTGTGAATTTTATGAAGTGACTTAATGGTTGCTGTGAATTTGTGTGACTCTCATGCTCTTTTAGAAACAGTGTGATAGACCTGATGGCTATACACAGCACACACCTACATGACACATTTTCCCCTTTGTATCAGTAGTATCCTCCCAAGAAAGCACTTTGAAACATGCTGAGTGCTGAGTGTAGAGCTGGCTTTGATCTGATGGCTAATAACATGAAATTGGGAGCCAGAAAAGCCTGTCTTAATTCTTTTTTTCCTCCACCAACTCTTATGCCTTAGGGAAAGTCACTTAACTTCACTAAGAACCTCCTGTACCTCCAAGGAAAAAAAAAAAAACAGGCTTTCCAAAACAGATTCAGAGTCTCAGCAACTTTACAGGATGAAGACAAGATTTTGTCTACTACTTTGAAAATGTTAAAGCTAACAAAAGCTGGATATCTGGGGTTTTATGTACTTTAACAAATGAACAAAATGCATATTACAGTCATCTGTGTGTGTGTGGAAATAGTTATCTTTTTACTGCAAAAGCACAGAGTGCCAAACTCTGACCTTTGGGACACGTTATCAGTACGAGACCAACGACACAAGGACAATTACAATATTTACCAATGTTCACTAAGTGTATACCATAAAAAATTGCATCTACACTCAGTAGTTAGTAAATACATTATATTAGAAGTTAGAGATACCAAACATTTTCCGTCAAGCTGGAATTGAGAATTGTCATTAGACTTTCTCTTGTAGATTTTTTGCAGTTCCTCTAACAGTTGTTCTGTGTGTCAGGACAGGCAACAACTCCTATTTTTCCTGGAGACAACTGAACCTCCTAAAGCAGTCTAGCTCATTTACTTTTCAGTTATTAATAACATTTGCATCTGCTGTACCTGATCTTCTCTGATAATTTTGTCTAGTGCTAAAGTTTTACCTTTTCCTTTTGAATTATTGCAAATGTTTGCTGATTATATGCAAACTGCATCTGCCTTTTAAACAAGCTACAAATTTATCAGAAAATGCACTGGACAGCAGAAGAAAATTTCACCAGCAGCAGGTTTTCCAGATGATGAAGAGACAAAATGCTAAGAAAACCTAATTTACTTTTTGTGTGAGGTAGAAGGGTTATATTCCTCTGGGCCTTTATTCCTGTGCATGCCACTTTGCAAATTAAACACACCACATGAGTACTGTATGAAGAAAAGCATCATGAATACTAAGTTAGTCTTGATTTGCACAGGAATATAAAATGCATTGGTTCTAGTTAAAATCGATTTCACCTTGGAAATAAGTATTGGATTCACTTTCTCCCCAAAACACTTAGACAGCTGGAAAATACACTGCAGCTGCTGTATATTAAAGTGGTAAATACACAACCAAGCAATCCAGAAATCTTGTTGGTAGTTTCAGTAAAACTCATTTTCATTGTTTCACTGCAAAGGGGTACAGCCTCTAGAATGAATTCACAGAGTTAATCTGTGTGGATTCAAAAAATAAGCAATTCCTTTTTTCCCCCCCAGTACTAACAAGATATAATTGGAGCAGAGTAGTTTCCAGAAGTTCAGAGTCACTAGTTAATATGGAATTATCAAAAGAAAGGAGAAGAAAAAATGGAACAGGAGCCACTCATGGAATCCATCCCATTTATGTTCTGAGCAGAATTTTTTTAAAAGTTTTTCATTTTTCCTTTTCAAAAAAAGTTCAGGAAGGAAAGGGCCTACATGAAATTATAGAAACAAAATTTTGTATACTGCTGTAATAAATGTACCAGCTCCTGGATTCTTCATGCTTCCCTTTATATTAAGTTAAAATGAATTACTGATCTAAAATTTTTTAGTAATTATTGACTTTAAGTAAAGATACTGATGAGTATTGATGAGATTAGGTACACTACTAGAACCCAACTTTCACAATCTTTTGAAGGCCCAAATAACTTTGAATATCTTAACCCTGTAAAATTAATTCAAATATTTTTCACATGTGAAAGTCAAGGAACTATAGTTCTTGACAAAGATTTTCAAGCTTTCTATATGGACTTCTTCACAGTCTGTATGTAATTGAAATGTACAACCAATTTCTGCTATATTGTGAAATATTCAATAGTATTTAAAGAAGACTTATTGATGGTACTGATTCTTGTCACCTAAAAAGGGCAAAGTTGGTCAATCTGGGGCTGTAAAATTGACTTTTATATGCATTTCCTCGGTACTTCTTAGGCAGCACCAATTGTACCCCTTATCAACCTATTTTCACAAAATAAAAGTACAAGAGATATCATTACATTGATTAAGATTGATATTATTGATCTATTATGATTTGATCAATTCAGAAGCATAAGCAAATCATAACTTTCTTTGCTCCACTTTCATTATATTCTAATGACATACACATACTTAAGGTATAGACTGAACATATTGGCTAAGCATTTTGCTTCAACATCAAGTAACTTTCCATGACTTGACAATAAAGTTAATCTGGCTTTGCAGTGCCACGTTACAGATCAAAAATACTGTGGTAGATTATACTATCTCACTCAGCTGATTCAAAATTGCTCTAAACATTTGACTAATTACTTTGCACTGGCCATTTTTTTTTCTTTGCTTGTGCCTGTAGAGGTTAGTCTGATAGATATACAAGCATGTAAACTTGTACTGCTGGATATTCCAATAATTAATAGATCTGGCATCATTACTGTGGAAACAGAGCCTGAATCAGAGGAAAAAAAAGTCCTTGTGCTAGGCAAAACTTTCTAACATTTTGATTTAACTTTCAGACCCTGGGGCAGGCAAAATAGCCTTGAAATTTAACTCAAATAAAAACCAGTAAAAATAAGTTACCTCATTCAGTTAATGAACAAGGGAGAATAAAAGTCATATACAAACCAATATGAACTGAAAGACCTTATTTGCACAAGTCTTTGTGCAGCCACAGGGTGACTCGTTAGATATTCGGAGATGGGAAAACCTAGAGGAAGAGCCCCTGAACTGAGAAGACTTTTTGCCTAGGCTACTTTAGGTGGATAAATAGCCACCAGAGTTCATCAACAGAGCTCATCAGAGGTCTAAGATATATCTGTGAGATCACAGAGGTCTTGGACAGGCATAAAGGAGACGAGATATGCTCTAGTATTTCAGGCTTGGACTATATACTGTTAATGAAAACACTTGGTGAAAATCTTCTGTAAAGCAACTTAGGTGTGAGTTGTGAAATACGAGTAAAGAACTAAAAGAAAATTGTAAGGCATCGGAAGTGAGGAAAAACTGAACTTACAAGATGCAAATTGAAACAGAGTTGTGTATGAAACTAGGACACCAAGCTTGGAAAGAACATTCTCCAGCCCAAGAAACCTCATGTCTACTGCCAAATACTGCAGATAGGAAACACCCACTGTGTTGGTGAACACAGTGTACTACAGCACCGGTACATTGATGACACTGGTGTGCATTAAGACAGCAGGTGCTGTGCAGTGAAGGAATTAAATATTGTAAGAGTCTTCACTCAGCAGAATCTGTTGCTTCGCCACCTCCCAGCTGTTTTTCTCTTTCGCTGTGGATGTTGGAGGACTGCACAATCTGGTTTAAAGTATGGCAAAAGTAATTATCTTGTTATTGTAATTCCTATTTTCTTTTGTATTCTTTGTGAGGCTTCTGCAAATCCATCCACTATTTCTCTGCTGCATTGTATGAATCACAGATATTTGCCTTTAAAGATTAACTAATATTTTCTTGAATTTGCATGCAAACTGTTATGAACTGAGAATACTCTTCTGTTCAATTTTATACTTCTGCACTAGTACAGGCGTTTTTGTATTATGTCACACCACACTTTGACTATAATCCCCATTTACCTAACTACCTAATCAAACTGCAGCTAATAACTATAACAAAACACTTATTCATTTCTCTATCCTTTTGGTGTACTTTTGATTCTTTATGTGAAATGCCACACTTTGCATATCTGTACCAAACTCTCCCATAGCTGAATTCTGAGCTTTAGAGCTTTATACTGTATGAAATGTCATTCTTCAGGGTTGAATACATTCTGATAAAATACAGAGATTTCTTTTCCCAACTCCCCAAAATACATCCTTTTCCCTGAAAAATCTCCAAAGCTTTCTGTAAATTATTCACTTTGTGATTATACATACTCTTTCAAGATAGGGAAAAGCACTAGTTCAAACTAAGAATTAGCTGTCTCTTATCATTCTTTTCTCTCCCTGGATCTCAGACCTATGCATACAGACCCACACAGTCCTCTACACTTTTTAAAATGAAACCAATTTGTCTGCTATTCTGTTGCAAGATATATGAGGGGAATAATGCTTCCAAGAAATCTGGGTGAAACTGCTTGCGAGATGTATAAGATTTGCTTGTTCAAGACTGGATTTTCTGTTTGGTAGGTTTATATTTTTCCAAAATGACCTGGCACAGAAATTATCACTTTGCTCTGCCTAGTTGAGCATGGTGAATAGTGTCTTTTGTATAATTCTCCTGGGGAAAGATACAGAGATAATGAGACATATTCATGTATATAAAGTATATCCAGTTAATATGGATTCACAATTACAAGAAATTAAATTCTAAATGCTCGTGTATTAAAAACACATATGAAAGCCTCACAAAGAGCAGAGAGAGACCTCATAAAGGATAAGACAGTCATCTAATAATGGGAAGAAAGAAGAGATATTGGGTGGTGGCAACTGGGATGATCATAAACTAATACTTGCAAGTTCTGCCTTAGTCCTTACATGCACCTAGCTTATTGTGTCTATCATTACAGCACCTGAGTGCCTTCAAACATCCTTTGGGACATGTTTAGACCCTACTAAATTCCCATGTAAAATAAATGATAAAACCACAGTTAAGTTGAAAGGTTAAAGTATAGTCTTTAAAGCAACTGAAAATTGATAAAAATCATTGCTGTTCAGTGCTTTCTCAATCTATGARTTTACTTAGTTACCAGTTTTTTACTTTCTTATCTGCAGTTGCAAATACTTTAAAAATATTCTTCCTTTGCAGAATAAAATCTAAAATCTGCCCTCCATAGTTCACTTTTGAGTTTAAGAATTCCTAAGCCTAGGACAACAGTTGTCTTACATTTCRGAAGGCATTAATGTGCTTGTCCCACTTGCCTTTAGAATGTCATAAATCTAAACCAGAGAACACTGATTTTAATCCTTTGTATTTTTCTGATGCAAAGTCTAATCATCAATCGTTACACTAACTTTTGCTTTTATTCTGCAAGTCAAACAATTTAAGGCTATTGGACCCAGAAGTTTGGGTCTACACATGCATTAACTTTGTGAATAATGGCACTTGTGTAACTGATGACATGTACTGTACCTTTTGGGACATGTGTAGAATCTCTTTTCTTAGCATGCTTATTTTATGCAGGAGAAGGCAGAATATGTCTTCTGTGGATTTTGCCTGCTGAAAATGTACCAGGCAGAACCCATGATAGTTTCTGTTTGTTGAAAATATGAGTGCAGTTTGGCTCAATAATACTATTGTATAGAAGTTATGTAAAATAGAGATTATAACATAAGATGTTCATTTTAAACCTCACTGACTATACGAAGAGAACATATTATCAGGGAGAGGTAGATTTGCATTTTGTGCATTGAGTTGCAATCTGGACATAATAAATCTTTACCTGTTTAATTAGTAACAGTCTTATACTGTAATGATATCAGGAACAGCCTATCTATAGGGACCCCAAATATATTATCCTCCTTTTAGTTATTAAACAAAGGCTGGCTTGGATTTGAATCCATTTTGCAAGGGTTTCACTCTACAAACATGATTCAGAGCTAGCTTATTGCAGGAACTTAAGCTGCACAAATAAAAACATACCTTATTAGAAGGCAGAGTTAATTGTTACCCCTTCTTGGCATCAAGTGTTTGAAGAGCTGTGGTACACAGGGAGAGACAGAAATGTGTCTTAAAAACATTACACTTGAAATAACAGCACATGGGATTAAATATCAGATTGATCATTGTGCTTTAAGAAGCAGCCCAAAGGAGCCAGATAGCTGAAAAGCTTTATTTT
This sequence comes from Phoebastria nigripes, assembly GCA_035582835.1. Taxonomy (NCBI): domain Eukaryota; kingdom Metazoa; phylum Chordata; class Aves; order Procellariiformes; family Diomedeidae; genus Phoebastria; species Phoebastria nigripes. The sequence continues at coordinate 3,404,412 of JAYKAV010001334.1, forward strand.
TCACTCATCTTCTTCCAACATATTTTCACTCTTTGTCCTTATTAATATTTCTTATAGTTATGGAAAGTCTGAGATGAATGCACCATTTTCATAACATAAAAGGAAAACACTAAAATGAATGTTTCTCCTTGAAAGTTCATTGTGTTACCCCTGGGTCTTCTACTTAACTACTAAAGGATGTACTTTAAGATATTTTTTCAGATAGGTTTTAATAAAAGCCAAACAGTAAAAACGTTCACTTAATCTAGAACATTTGAAAAAATATTTAGAGAACTTTTTAACTGWGGTTTCCAGTACTACCTTCTCCTGGCTGAGCTAAAAACCTGAAAGTGATTATCATAACCATAATGTGACATTTTTACCCTTTATTAATTATGAAAGAATAAAGGTGGAGAAAAAAAACCCACACCTTTTTCATGTGTCCATGTTTTTATTTCTTAATATGTAATAACTAACTTCCTTACAAGAGTGTGTATTGAGCACATCTGTTTGAACTTGACTTCAATCAAGCTATAATTGGGGCAAAACATCCTTTTCAAAGTCACTTACTTTGTCCTAAATGTGATAAATTATAGAAGGATAGAAAAGCAAAACAAAGACAGGAAGTCTTCAGAAGAAATTGCCAGACACCAGTTCCTAAACATTTACATAAGAGCAGCTCATGTAGTGCTAATATGGAATTCATAGCTAAATCTCAGATTTAAAAGAGGTCACATACCACATGACAGATTTCTTGTAGAACAATTTTGATAATTTATTCATCAAGATGGTATCAACTAGGATATGACAGTGGGGAAGGAAGYAGAAACGGAAAGAGCAGGATGGGGAAAGATGTGATAGAATTGTAATATACTGTACAGTTTTTAGAACAGGAGGAGAATATTATTATTAGGAGCCAAAATTAAAAATGAGAACTAAAAGCAGGTAAAATAATATAATAAAGGAAACTAATAAGATAGTGTCATGTCTGTATAATAATTATAGTGACAAAAAACAGGAGTGGAAGCAAAAAGCACCACAGTTGGAAAATACCATAGAAAAGATAAAGAATAAAGTGAACTATGAAACTGTGATTGAAGGGCATACAGCAATAAGCACAAAAATGTGGAGAGAGCATAACATACATGAGGACAAAACATCAGCATAGAAGCACTTGAGGAAATCTTCAGTAGTTCAGATGCAGGAAAAGGAAAGATGTTATGTCGCTGACATAAAATTGTTGAATGAAATATAAAAGGAGAGGAACATGCAGAAAAAAATTAGATATTTGCAGGAGCTAAACAAAGATGAAGAATAAAGATAAACAATACACTCTGTATAAACAAGTAATAAATTAACAGAGTTATATTACAAAAATGGAAACTGAACAATGACTTGCAGAAATAAACAGAAATAAACTACAGTATATCAATAGCATGGACAGAAATTCTTAGGGTCACAAGCAATTAAAGAGTTACTAAAAATTAAATATGGTTACATTGTCTGTGGAAACAACAAATTATTTATTGACTAAGAAAAATGATGACATTTTAGTTTTGTTGTACTTCATCTCACCAATTAGTAAAGTTATTATTTGTAATAGAAATTCTTAGGAGTTCTAGTTTTGAAAAAGGCAACACAGAAGCATATAGAATTTGCTACTTGTATTGCTCAGAAGATTTCTCTAAAAGCCTTTAAAAAATGGGGAAAATATGCATTGAAAATCTTACTTTAGTTCACTGAAGCTTACAGAAATATCTTCTGATTTCAGTAGAAACCAGGTTAGATGATCAGTAGAGACTCACTGTTCCCTGTGGGAGTACTGACTGAGAGATGGAACACAGCTGTATTTTGCCCTCCCCAACAACCAAAGTCCTAGTCTAGTGGCTCTCAAGAAACAACGCACTCACTTGCTTATCCTTCAGTTATTCACAACAATAACTTCAGCTAGCAGTTAGCTTGCAAGATGAGTATGGGGAGTCAGAATTACACAGCTTACTTCCTAGAAAAATTGCAACAATCTGTTGTTAAGTGTGACTGTTGCATGCTCAAGTTCTGAATAAGATTTTTAAATACCAATTGAAAACACCTAAACAGTGTTTGCTTTTGGGATAAAATGAAAAAAAAAAAAAAAAAAAGACCTAAGTTTGAGAAAAATCTTGCAGGTTTTTTTCTTTTTTTTTTTCAGAAATGGGCCACTTTCAACAAAGACCCAATCATTTCTAAGTCCCAGAACGGAAATTGATGCTGTTTCTGTCAAGGTAGATTTCAACAGCCATTGACAGAAGATAGAAACTATTCAGTACTAGTTCTTCATGCCTCTGCTATAGGTCTATTCTCTTTGTGTTATGTGTTTGAGCACATAACACAACTGGATGGTCTGGAAAGCAACAAATGAGGAACTTAAGTTCTGGCATAAACATATTGGAAGCAGTTGTTCTATTATATACCCACATCAAGCAATGCCAATCAATCATAATTCAGACACTGAATCAGGGATACACTTTGGCACCAAAGGATTCTTGAAAACAGAAATATATTAAGAGTTATCATCTCAAAACTAATCTTTTTTTTCCCCTCCATAACATATCTTGTCAGGTTTTTCTATTGCAGCCCAGAAGGCCAACCATCTCCTGGGCTGCATCAAAAGCAGCGTGGCCAGCAGGTCGAGGGAGGTGATTCTGCCMCTCTGCTCTGCTCTGGTGAGASCCCACCTGCAGTACTGCGTCCAGCTCTGGAGCCCTCAGCACAAGAAAGACATGGGCCTGTTGGAGCGGGTCCAGAGGAGGGCCACGAAAATGATCAGGGAGATGGAACGCCTCTCTTATGAAGAAAGGCTGAGAGAGTTGGGGTTGTTCAGCCTGGAGAAGAGAAGGCTTCGGGGAGACCTTATTGCAGCCTTTCAATACTTAAAGGGGGCTTATAAGAAAGATGGGGACAGACTTTTTAATGGGGCCTGTAGCGATAGGACAAGGGGTAATGGTTTTAAACTAAAAGAGGGTAGATTTGGATTGGACATAAGGAAGCAATTTTTTACACTGAGGGTGGTGAAACACTGGCACAGGTTGCCCAGAGAGGTGGTAGATGCCCCATCCCTGGAAACGTTCAAGGTCAGGTTGGACGGGGCTCTGAGCAACCTGATCTAGTTGAAGATGTCCCTGCCCATGGCAGGGGGGTTGGACTAGGTGACCTTTAAAGGTCCCTTCCAACCCAAACCATTCTATGATTCTATGATTCTATCAATCAGCAGCAGCAACAGCCTAGAGAAGCGCAGGCAAATTTAACATAAATAACAAAGGGGAAAAAAAATGCTGGCTACTCATAAAACATCAAGGCTTCAGTCAGCCATTCAACTATTGTCTGGTGTAGAGCACAGACAGAGAAGTATCACAGCAGGAGGCCAAAATCTGCAAAGCTATGACATTAGCTTATCAGAAAAACAATTGTGATAACTCACCAGCACAGAGTTTATCTTCCGTGAGAACAGAAACAACAAGATGAAGAACCTGTTCTCAGTCACGGCCCTTATGCATTCCAGGGAGTTTGTGTCCACCATCACCTAGATAAGGTCAGAGGAAAAAAAAATAACTATGCTGGAATCACAGAAATTCTGAATTCTTCAAATTGTATTTTTCACGTGCTGCTGCTGAATATCTTTTTTAGTAAACATTACAAAAAAAGTAGTCAGAGAAGACTGCCAGCTAAACACATGTTTAGATCCATATAGAATTCAGTGTATGGAGAGACATCCACACTGTTCCTTAGCTGCAATGGGACATCACAGATGAAAAGTTGATAGGTGCTAAACTATTAGGGTGAGTTTCCAATTTCTTGCCTTTTCCAATGGGAGGCTAATGCAGGAAATTAAACACCCTTCATACATAATCTTCAGTTAATCTGAGCAGAAACTGTAAGCAAAAAATGACAGCAAAGTCTGCCTAATTCCAAACAATAGTATTGGCCTGGGCAGAAAGCTATTGTAACAGACAAACTGGTATTTTAACAGTTTAAAATACAGCTTCGGTTAAAAAAAGGTAAGTTAAAAACATTTTCAAAACCCACACAGAACACAAATTTTTTCAGACTGGACTGTAAGAACTCTCTCTCTTCCATTGTGGGCACTCTAATTAGACAGGTGCTTTGTTGAGTTAGCAGACGAAAACAAAGGCTAAGGGAAGGAGGAAAGGTCAGCAGTTTCTGTCAGTCTTAGTAGTGTCCCACATTGCCAGCTGAAGTGGCAGCATATACTATGAGCATCACCTTTCCTACTGTAAGTGAATATAAAACCCTTCAGTTTTACTTACAAAAAATGTTGGTGTTAAAATTGCATAAGAAGTAAATAAAGGATAGCAAAATAGTGAGCTAACTTAAAATTATGTCTTAGAAAAAGACAATAGATTCAAATGGAAACTTTTTGAGAAGAGACTAATTTGCAAACCTTTCCTTAGTAGGTACAAGTAAACTATTTATTAGTAAAAATGTAGTATCATGTAGTTCTTTTTCCTGAAAATAGCATGCTCCTTAACACCATGTCAAAAGGTAAAACTTTGTGATGTGTCTCTAGAGATGTAAAAGAAAGAATTCTGCACAGAAAGGAAACAAGATCATGACTCCATATGTGGGAAACACGTCTGCATCAGCAGAGTATACTAGCATGGAAACTCCTTTTTATATAGAGGTGTAATAAATGTTAAGCAGGATTTTAAGAACCTCTGTAGGAAGGAATTCCTTCCTATATTTGTCCTTCCATAGTTGTCCATGCCTGCCAACATGACAAGTCCTTTCCACAATCCCAAATGCCCTGGGTAAGGAGGATTATATTGCAAGTCATGAAGGGTAAAGGTAGAGCATGAGATAGCACAATTACCAGAACTTCTCATTTGATCAACTTGTAGAGGATAAAATACCTTCAGCAAGAGGTATAATCTATATGTCTTCATATTGCTTGCTTATATTTTGCATTAGTATTAGAAGAAAACATGAAAGAAACAAAGAAACATCTTACTTAGCTGCAGGGATTAGGTCAGTGTAATTGCTCAGTATATGTACCTCTGGGACTGGTGGTATCAGCGATACAAACGGTGCGTTCATCAACTCCTATCTAAATCACTCTTAGCACATTTGATGTTCCTGGGGAATTTCAGTCCAGGTGCTTCCACACTTTTTGTTATTTGAAGTTTTGTACTGATAGCAGGAAGACACTGTAAAGTTGGAGATGAGAGATCAAATCAAAACTTCTATGTTTAAGCTCTGTCCTTCTAAAAAACATAGCTGAGTATTCTCAAATACAATTAAACACATAACAAGACACGATCAAATCCTCTGGACAATAATGTTAGGGACAAGATGGGCAGCTCTTTTTAGATAACAGAGTTTGAAATACATGAATTTGATTAATAGTGCACAAATCGTCAATACGTATTTTGGGATCGTGACAGCAGTCACCAGTCCATTCTGCTGTCTGCTAATATGCAAACTGTTCCTAAGTTGCAGAGGCAGGGGGATCAGGAACAAACTTCAGGCAGCTGGTACCGAGGACTGTGTGGGTAGGCAAAATAAGTGCTTCCCAGGAGAAATGTATGAGCTTGGACTACTATTAAAAGTTGCCAATTCATGTTCTACTTCTCATACTGAATCAAGGCCAGCTTTTATGCAAAAGCAATCAGATGCAAAAGTGCTGGCCAAGCAGATACCATGAATATAAACAAGGGATAGAACAGGGCTGCTGGATGGCTACGTTTCCATTCAATTAAAACTTCTGGATTGTTGTATTGGAATTTCTAGTGAAGTGGAATAACGTATTTGAATTTGGTTGGTCAACTAACTGGACAATCCTCTAGTCCACCTGGCAGCTGACAAATAGCAAGCTAGCCAGCATCCTGCCTTCCCAACCCCCCAGAGTTTTCTGTCTTGCTGGAAAGAAAATGAAAGCATATCAGGGCAATCAACTACTTGATTGCTACTGAAAATATCAACAATCATGCATTCTCAAAAACCAAACAAACCAAAAAACCCACTGTTTCTGTGAAATCTGCATTTTCAGCTAGGCAATTCCTTCCCTGGAAACAACTCCAGAAACCCAAAACTGATTCTGTGACATCTGCATTTTCTGTTAGAAAATTGCTTCCCTAGAAACAACTTCCGTATAAGTCTCTCTCCCTATTCCAATTCCATTTCACATGTTGGGGCACAGTAGGAAGTTATGACTGAGGATCACTGCACACATGTAGTAATCTAGATGTTTTGTTCCCATAAAGGAACTAAAATATACCTGGATTGGTTTTTTTCTGAAATTGAAAAATATTTCATTTGCACTGAAACCAACCATCCTAAATAGCAGTGCAAAATGAGCTTATTTACTAATATAGTAAACAACAACTTTGCACCTTTTTGGGTAGGACTCCAGTTTTAATTTCTCCTCTGATAGGTTGAAATTATTTTCTTGGTTGATACACCAGAACTCACAAGAAGCCCTGTAATTTAATTCATCTTTTTGGTTCTCCATTAAATATCAAAAAATATGCGTGTTGGTATAACCTTGCAATAACTCACAACTCCAGCTGTAATAGGTCTCCTATATTCTCCAAAAATTATGATAAAGTCAAAACCCATGATCAGTAGGAAGCGAATAAGTTCACATCTTGGCTTCAAAATCCAAAAGGCTTTAAGATTCTTCAAAAGAATCCAAGATTCTCCAGACTTCTCAGCATAAAGGCCACCTGAAATCTTTTCCTAGGTTTTCATAATAATCAAACTATGCAAGTAAAGGTAGTGACTTTCTCTGTACCTTTTAGCCATTTTCATCTATAGTTTTCTAACACCTTTTCTGCTTCTTTATTGTAACTATTAATAGATCTGTGCAAAAGATCACTTGTAGTTTGCTCATACAGAAAGACATTTTATTGAATTAATGAGATTATGGTTCTTTGGTTTGGAATACTTGTAGTAATTAGACTTAATATAAGAATTCTCACAGCTGATCAGAGGTGTGAAAGGCATCTTATAATTAAGACAAATATAACACTAGGCCGTACTTTTCAGCTGCTCACTCATACATCAACAGATTATATAGGCTACTTAGCAGTTTGTGTTGTGAATACCTCATTGCAAGAAAGAGAGACAGAAATACCTTGCATTCCTTATCAAAAAAATTATATTTCCAAACATTTTTTCTTATGATGGCCCTATCATCAAATTTAGCGAACAAGCAAAATTGATCCAGAGATAATATCTTTGCTATCACCACCAAATAGAATCTTTATCAGTAAATCCAAAGGACAGCTGACATTTAATCACTGACAAATTCTTGCTGTTTTCTAACTGTAATCTGTATGAAGCTTTTAAAATTATACCTATTGATAAGCTGATCTTTGATTTAGCAAAATGTCCAACAGCTTTGTATTCTGAAGGATTCAAAATGCAGTGCACCATGAAATGTGCAGCAATAAGTTGTCATTTCATAGTGATATCAATTGTCTAAAAAGCAGTTATTTATTGTAGCCATTTAATGTTTAGTCACTGCAGGACTAGTATCTCTCCCTGTATAGATTAATATTTTAGCTTTGGGAAGAAACTTGGGGTGAATTCCATCAATGCCCAATTAGGTGAAAAGAGGTAGATGTGATTATGGATGCCTAAAATGTATTGATTAATTTATGTGCCATCAGCCACTTCTACACTAACTTCCGATACTGCATGGACTAGCTTGAGCAGTGTGAAACCAAATATTTAAACTCTTCCACTAATATTTATAGACAAAATGTCATTTTTCATAAATATTGATTCAGTTTCACCTATTTTTATATGTAGCATAAGTACCCAAAATGCATAAAATTCCGAGAGCTATGTTCTGCTGTGTAGGTATCAAAATAGAAATGCTTTTCTTAGATCTTCAGTTGCTACTGACTGTGAATACTTTAAACTACAGGGAAGGATACAGACATAACTTCCAAAATAAGCTTTGAGTTTCTTCCTTCCAAAAATCTGTGACTTTTAAAACACAGGTGAGAGTTCTACTCCTCAGTAGACAGTAATATTGGCTTGCGATATACAAAGATGCAAGCCGYGTTATGAAGCATCGAGGTAACAACAAACACATCTCTAGATACTGTCAATTTCATAAAAGGTTACTCAGAAATGGTAAATCACACGGACTCATGCTAGAATGGATGGATAAAAATCCCCCAAATCTTCTATTTCTTTTAATAAAGAAACAAATATTTTGGAACCAAAAAAACCCCCAAAACCCAATAAAACTGTATCCTGGGTTTTCTTTAGAACGTAATAATAGCTATGTCTTCACAAAGGTATAGTGTTGACTAAGAAATCTGCTCCTAGGGTAAGCTATTATTACTTCAGCAGTCTCCAGGCTCCAAAAGGAATGAAAATAGTTTCAAAAATGCAGGATGTTCATGAAATGGAGAAATGGATGATGAATTTGTGCTACTTACTGCACCTTGTCAATTGTTTGCTTTTCATCATAAACTGAAAAGACTGCACAGACCAGTCACTTGGAAGCAGGGCCAGTMTGAGGACTAGGTAAAAGAGGAGGCTGCCTAACCTAGCAAGAAATAAATAACAGCAAAAGAAGCAAATGTGGTAGCACGAAACATCTATTATTCATCTGCGGTAACTTGTTTCCTGGCAAGAGCTGATGAATCCAATTTTGAGAGTATTTTACAGTGAGTTAAGAAGTTCACAAAGGAAAATCAGTCAAAATATTCTTTCCTGTTCTAAAGTCATCTCTGGAAATCTGTCGTCTTTGATAACCTGACCGGAGCTAAACAAATCCATGGTCAGCATCACACTAACAGCTGGAGATGGGAATATTGAAATTTCTTATGGCAAAGGTCCACTTCACTCTCAGATTGTACAGGAGAAGCAGCAGAAGAAATGAAAGGGAGAGGCTCTGGTTCACTGCAGATGATCTGGCGTATGGTGAAAGGTCTTCCTCACTCACAAAAAGGGTGGGGAACAGCACAGCTAAGGTCTGAAACGATCACCGGATAATCCTTCCAGCGTCCCAAAATCACATTTGTTATGGCAGTGAATGAGAATAGTAACACACAAGCTGGTTTTATCATCAGCATTTTGCAATGGCCTAAATTTGTTTTAACTGAAATTAATCTCATGGGAGCACGAGTAGGACACTTTTTTTTAGCTGATCAGCATATATAGCATAAAAACATGCAACTTGTTCCACTAACAACACAAATACAGGAAAAATACTCATACATTCACTGGATCTATATCTGATTTTGTGCCAGCTTTCTAAAAATTTGGCTACAAAAGGAAGATTTTCCTAGCAAATGGAATTCATGTGCTGGTTAATACACTGGGGAACAGACAGAATTTCTACTTCGCCCAGCGAAGCAGAAAGAAGCAAATCAATCTCAATTTTCTTTTTTTTTTTTTTCTTTTCCATGCCATAAGACTAAAATTAGCACAAATGTTGTTCATAATAAAAACCTAAGTTTATTGATTTTGAGAGTGATGGTAACTAAATTTAAAAGTTTTGTTCATAAACACTGACTTGTCAAGTAAAGAAACAAATCTTTTTAAAGAAGAAATTAATCACTCRGAATTGTAATGTCTAATAAAATAAAAACTCATTTCACTATTACTCCGACTTCTTATTATGAGCTACAATTTATACTACATTACAAATCTTCCTAAAGGTAATAAATTTGACATAGAAAAAAATTAATACAAAATCTAATTACATTTAATTTGATTAAATTAGAATGGACTTTTTCTGTAATCTTATTTAATTCAAGACATTTGTAAAACAGCAAAATTACTAACAATGCCTAAGAAACCCCCCCACACAAAGTTATAGACTTTATCAACTGTCTCCCTTCCTCTCCACTATAGGAGAGATGAGAATGGAGATATCATGTTCTGGGCCAAATTCTGCCATAGGCAGCCACTTTCTACGCTCTGCTGACCTGAATCTGTGTTACTTAGATCTATAGTTTTAAAGGCAGAGAAGAAATAGGGAACAGGGAGGGCAGAGTATTTCTACAACTCTGAAAATGTATGGGAATCTCACTGCTATTTTGCTGAAAATGAAAAAGAATCTCACTGCTTGTCTCATCACATTTACCCTAAAAGAATTCCCAATTCACACTAGTAAAACCTTTTCCTTTTCAGGATCGGAGCTTTGTTCTGGCATAAGCCTGGGTCAGATGTTCTGTTCATCGCTGATATTGCTGATCTTAATACATGTGGGATGGGACAGTCATGCCCTATATTGCCCAACTAATGAGTTAAATCTTCAATCTGATGGAGGGCCACAGCAGAAAATCTACTTTCAATGAACTCCTCTTGTGTGTTTTTCATAAGGCGCAATTTAACCTAGCTGAAAACCCCAGGTACTCAAACTYGATGCTTTCAACAGGAAGAACTTTTTAGAATGCTCTTTTTCTCTTTTTGCCAACAAAGCTGACTTTGTAAATTCTCTGATGATTATCCTGAAAACAGATTCCTCTGAAGAGATTTGATGCTTCCTTCTTGAAGTGTTTTGCTAATCATGCCTTTTAACTTTGTTCACTGAAGAGAAGACACTTAGCCAGTCAAAGAAACTTACCTTGCGTCAAAAACTTTTTGCATAGGTATCATTAGTAGGATGAAATGGTAATTAGTTTCTACTGTTGACCACCAAGCAGTCTTTTCAACTACCAATTCCTCATCCCTCTGGAGGTCTGGGGTTTTTTGTTTGTTTTGTATGAGAAGCTGAGCTACGCATCTTACATGTCTCCAGAACAATCTGAGCAAAGCTCTCCTCCCTTTACTTGCCTTTCTTCCAATCTTTGCGTGCTACAGAACTGGCTTTTAGAATACCATCACAAASCAGTAATTAAAAGAAAACCAAATCTCGTTTTGAGAAAGAACAGCCACCATTTTTATACAGTACATATAAAAATGTGTTCAACACAGAAATGTTTAGGCAGATTTTTAAAATTAACATCAGTGCTAAGACTTTCTTCAAGATTTATTCACTTCAATGACTCAGTATCTCATGTTTTTTTCTCATTTTTTTCTGTGYCACAATAAATCGGGCTGTGAAATAAGCTTGGTTTAAGTAGCAGAAACATTATGATTTCACATTCAGCAGCATAAAAATTGCCTTATGTTCAAATTCGTGCTTTTCAGTGAGGTTCCCAAATACCTTCCACAGAGTAGCAGTTTATTATCAGAACAGAAGAATGCTTCCTATGGGTAAAAGAAGGCTTGCCATCACAAGCTGTGGTGAGTATGTATTGACAAGACATCAGAACCTGAAGAAATTTTGGGTTTGTATTTGGTATTTACTAAATTAAATTTGTGGCAATCAGCTGAGATTATATATAAATTATTTTACACAGTTTTGTTTGGTGACTATTAGAGCTTTCCAACTTGAATTTATATGTAAGCAACCTCCAGCAAACCAAAGTCTTAATGTACTTGCCCAAAAAAAAAGTCAATACCATTTTGCTCAAGATAGCGAGTTTACTATGTACACAAAATTAAATTCTGAATGTGTTAACGAGGTTGTATCACATATTAGTGAAGTTCAACGGCAAAATGGAAAAATTCCTGTTAATATTTACTTTGGGTTAGAATAGAATTCAATGTCAGTTTTGTATTTTTAAAAAATGGCTGGAAATCTGAGAAAAACCTGAAAATGTTAATAATATTGAGCTATTAAAAGGTTCCTCTATTAATATTCATATTCAAATAGATAACAGAACAGAAAAAAACAAGATCAAAAACCTGAAGCRAACAGAAGGCTAGATGAACCAAAAAACACCTTCTGAAAATTAAACATTTCAACATTATCGACATGAAATCTGTCAATAATTTCAAATAAATAAAAATATAAGTATCTACAACGTTTATTTTAGCTTGCTTTACTGAGTTATCAAAATGAACATTCCTATTTTCAAGGAAATGCTTTTCTGTAAAGGACTTTTTTTTTTAGAAGAAGATTTTAACAGTTCTATGTATAAGATTTATAGTTGTGTCTATATATTTGTGATTACAACTGTGATATATGTATATAAAATTRTGAATTGTATCATATTTGAGTCAATGAGTGAATTTTATTCAATGAACTGAAGTAATTAAAAATCTAATTCCATCTCAAGGTGCCCTTCTTTGGAYAGCATTCCTATAGTTACTATTTAATATGATTTCAGTCTTGATATGTCATAAGTGGTTTATAAGAATGGCCTCAAAACATTCTGCTTCACTGTTACAGCTTATAAATTAAAAGAAACCTAAAACACATCAATTAATGAGTGCTGAAAAGAAAGCTTGTTCTTTGTAATCTTTAAGACAAAAGGAAAAACTCAAATGGCGTATTCCAGCAACACATATCCAYTCCAGACTTAGGAAATCTTACCAGAAAATATGGATCATATCTTCATGCCCATTAAAAATAACATCCTATTTCCACAGGTTTCAGAAGCAGCAGAATAATTTATTCATAAGGGAAGCTAAATATAAAACTTGTGTTAAAATATATTAATTAAAAATTGCATTCTGGAAGTAAAGCCTTCAAAACCTGCAACTGTGCTTGGCAAACATAGCAACGAATCAGGAGTACAAACCTTTTAGAAATATCACTGCTCTGGAAGTCTGAAGATATCAGAGTGAGCATTCATAAAATACTTGTTCCTTTACTTTAAGACACGATGATGAGCATTTCTTTTAACACCTTCCTACGTGGATATTTGAGCATCCAGGCATTTAAAAACAGATGGGAAGGGGGAGAGGCAAAAGCCTTAATGTGACCAAAATAGTAATTTTTCTTAAGAGATTCAAGAGTTCTGAACAATCACTCTTCAGGTCTGACCTAATGGGCTTGAAATGATACCCAGCACTACGCCATGAAGTAAACATATTTTGGGCTACATATTGTAATACACAGAGTAGCTGGAATGCTCTAAGGAGAAGAGTTTGCATGTTAGATTTTATTTATTTTGAATGTAGCCTTTATATATTAGATACCCTTCTGTAGGTGGCAAGCAGCATACCTAAGATGTTTCTTTTACTTGAAGAAAAAAATGTTAAACTACATACCACTGAAGTGAATTTTTTGATTTATTGGTAACAATTTTCTAGCAGTAAAGAATGGGTGTGAAGAATGCACCACTTTTCACATCTCATAATCTTTCACAATACTTAAATATTGTTTAAACACCAGCAAATAAAATGAACATTTAATATGAAAACAATTACTGTACTGATAAACATGATTCAGTAACTGAAGAATATTTTATCTGTTCTTTTTATTTGTCCATTATACCAACTACATCAAGATGGCATATGACCATCTTCAGTAGGGTGGGAGTGGGAAAATGCAGCATAAGTACACAGGAGTGAAAATAATTAGCATGCACATGCTATCTCTGCCTCCAGTATTGCAATTACTATATATACTATATACCTTTATGCTGCATGATTGCATTTATTTAGTGCTGTATATGTAAATGCAAAACATTGCTAAAGTTCATCATCTGGAACATCCAAGCTCACTGATGCTGACTACAGAAGAAAGGCGTCAAAAAGAATTAGGCAAGGACAGTAGCCAGCTCAAGGACAGTAGCCAGCTTTATATCACAGTTCTATCAGAAGGAGAGATTAGGATAAAATCAGAAAGCTGTTTCTTAGATTAAAACCACAGTGTACCAGGCATTCTCTTCTGTGTACAAAAAGTAGTACCAGCCTAGATGGTTGACCATACGGCCAATGTACGAACAACAAAGTAACTGTCCACTATTCTCAAATACAGTCAGAAACAGAAGCTGCAACAGGCTCACTGTTGCCAAGCCTCATTATAGTGAAGGCAAGTTTTTACAAGTCAGGGAGATACAGTCACAATCTGATGGCTTTGCAAACATTTTTTCTAAATCTTATGGAACTCCACACATCTGAACTGTCTCTTTCCATCTCTTGTGAAAACTATCTTTCAACAATGCCATAGACTGATACTCTTTGAGAAGAAACAAAGAATATCCAGGTATGTTATTGTTATATTATACGATCTTATTGCTGAACCATCCCTAGAAGGAAGTTCCCATCCACATATGGAATTTCCAATTAATATGCTTCAAACACCCTCTTTTATAAACTTAATCTTAAAGGAAGACATTCTTTCTGAATTTTCAGTGAGAATCACGTTTTCCTAACTCACAAATATTGTTTATTCAGGAATGCGAGACACCCCAGCATCCTCAGATAACTGCAAAACAGACGCCAAAATCACTGTTATAATCAGGTTTCTGTAAAAATAGTAAGGAACTATTTGGCTTGTAGAAAAATTATACATTAGCTAGTACACAAAATAGCAACTTCAATGTTATCTCCATGAAGCTCTTACCAAAAGGGAAAACATATGTATATTTTATTTTTTAACATTAAATATTCACAGAATGTTTATTAAGACAAATACATAGCTTCATCAAGATGAAAGACTTGGGAAGACTTGTGAATTTTTTGAATTAAAAATAAAAACATAATGTTAATAAGACTTAATGGCATAGTTAAATATTTAAAATATGTCTGTGAAAAACTCTTTTAATATCTAGATAGCTAAATAGATTTTTCTCTATGAAATAACATCAGCTACCAAAATTTTGTTGTGCATCAGTTGACTTAATCAAAATGGACTTTTTTATGCCCTCTTACAGTTTCTGTCTTCTTCATACATAAATAATATATATTTCTTCTGAATCAGCTGACTAAGCTAGATAAAGATTACGGAAATAGATGTTGCACCGCATTTGGGATATATTAGGGGTCATAGTTCTCCTAACAGAGACTTGAAACATACTGCTTTCTATTTTTTTCATTGTTTATATTATGCTACTTCAAATCCATGCCAAATGGAAAGTCAAGTAGGAAAATTATTTCATACTTCCTAATGTTGTATAGTTATTTATAACATAGGTCCTACAAGAGGACTACGGCTACTTTATTCCAGATGGTGGCACAGATAACAATCAGTAAGGACAGGATTAACTGCCATGGTGAAATCTACCCATCGTCTTTGTTTGCTTTTTTATGGCTAGATCAATGAGGAGATTTGTGACCATTCTTTAAAATATTCCTGGATGCTTAAGTTTGCCTTCTCAGCTGTTGCTACAATTAGATCTTACAGGGATTGTGATCATCAGTCACTTCACATTCATTACAGAAATATTCATTCACAGACAAGTCTTTAGACAAAAGGCATGTAGAAATAACAGCTAAGCTCTGTAACTCTTGATGTATTTATTCAGGACGCTTTCATAGAATTACTTTAAAATATTTAAATAAAATGTTTAAATAAATCAGTTCTATCAAACTTTGACCTCTGTTTTTGAAATTTAGATGAAAATAGGTGAGTAAACAGTAAAAAACTTTGCTGGAAGTGCCTGAAATGCTAATCAGAATTTTAAATTACTTGATCCATTCAACCCAAGGATGACTACCATGTTCATGTTTCTCATGCTTCTTTTGGAAAAAGGTCTGATGGCCAATGCTTCTCATTGGAAAAAAAAAATCTTCTTGAAGCTGTAAACAAAGAGCTTTGTCTTCACTGATCATTACAAGGAGGGAGAAATGAGCATGGGTTGTACAATAAGACCATAAGAACGATTCAGCCCACCAAACTATACACTCTTACTGGCACTTTTTTTCATTGGAATATGACAGAAGCATTATACTAACCAGACCTTTTTATTTAGGTCTGACTTTACTGGTTGCCAAAGTGGTAAGCACAATAGCTTGACATATCCCCCAAAACTGCTTAAGCAGTCTATTTGGCAGTGTCTGAAYGTAGCTTCAACGTCACTTACACAGCTTTTGCAGAAAGAGAAAAGAACCATGACAAGGGAGTGTGTCTCACTGTTTCCTCTCAACTGTAACGACATTCTATTAAGAAAATGACATCAGTGTCCATCTTTAAAGTAGCAGTCCCTGGCTTGATCTTTAATTTGATTAGTTTTAAAACCCAAAGGTTTAAACTGAATCCTGCACTTATGCAAAAACAAAGTGATGCTAGAGGTATTAAACACGGATGTTGCTGATTTGCACAGCGATCCTGAAATCATGTTTCTCATTTCTTGTTCAAAAACTAGTGTGATCTTTAAACAGCTGCTTTGTTGAGTCCCACAGGTAGCTGCACTTTATTTGGAGGGAAATAATTCTTATACTTAGTGTCCATATGTTCCTTTTCTTTCAAAGGCTTAGTGGAAATTAGGTAAACAAACAAAAAATCCCGCTTCAAACTGCAACGTATACGCTATCCTCTGCTTCTGTACAGATGCTAGAAAGCCTTCTGTGAAGACCATGAAGTAGAGTCCCATAGTAGCACAAAGGTGGTAACTGGGGTCAAAAATCTCTCAATTTACCGCTGACCTTTAGTGTTAAAGCCAATAGTGCTTATTTGTGTTTAAAGCCTGGCACATGAGTAAGTACCCTGCAACATTGGGGCCTTCATGTGGGAGTTCAGATTTTCAACATGTTTTCAGCTGAGCAGTGAAAAAGTAGAAATGGATTGAAATAAGATTTTTACCCCATTCACATCTGCATTAAAAAAATAACAATAGCTCCAAGACTGAGAACAAGCAGCATTTGAAGAAATGGGGTCAGGAATCTTATCATTCTAAGTTAAAGATTACCTCCTCTATTTTTCTCCAGTACGTTGCCACACAAATTGCAAGATAGTATTTATTTCATTCTTAGACAAGTACAAAAGAGCCTCCTACCTATTCCCCCCAGTTCAAGTTTCAGGTCCTACAGTATTTGATTTCATTTCTTGTATTACTTTTTTACAATTTTTGCTTGATTTGATTCTTATATTTGTGCCCTGTCAGAATACCATAAAAAAAATCTGTTCAATTTATGATGTGGGCAAAAAAACCTTTGATGCATCTGATGTTCAATCCTAGCTTAATTTGTAAGCGATAAGTTAGGAGGTTTAATCTCAGTGCCCGTATGTCACATCTCAAAACCAGATCACACTTTGGCATGAATGGCAGGCTCTACTTAGCAAAGCTGTAGACTGACATATTGGAATGGGTTTGGGAGATGCTCCTGGGGAAAGCTTATTCATCTTTTATCACTGGTGGAAATACTCATACTTCAGATATCTCATATAAAAAACAGCATTTTCAAATCAAAGGATTCTTATGGACAACTATGAAACCAGCTTTTTCTTAGAGTCAGTGATCTATGTGTAAGGATTGTTTTTACCTGAGCCAGTGCTCTAAATAATAGGGACAGCTTCTGTCTAACAGTTTCTGGTCCTATAGGTATGAAAACAGAATACAGACAGGCAAGAATGGTCAAAAGATGCAGGGTGCGGACTTCCGTGTAATTATCGGTTTAATAATTTTTTTTTCCTATTAAATATRTTCCTGTCTATACTTGAGACTTTTGTAAAGCAGTAAAACACTATGTACAGGACACAGCTACTCAAATGCCATGTTTGAATATGTTTATTCACTGTTCCAAAACTGGTTGTAAAAATTATCTCAAAAATTTAGAGGAAGAGAAAGCTAACCCCTAAACCATGTAATCCAGTTCCTAACAATGTAAGAGTAATAGAAAGACCAGTGTTTTTTCATTTAGGGGATGCATATTAGTAGTGAATAAAATTAACCTGTGCCTATATAGTCTATTTTAATTTTTGTGTATCGTGGTGTTTGCTCTTAATAGTACCTGTTGCAGAGAATAGTATTCGAGGGGTACAGATCCTTTCATTCAGTGCCATTCACTTGTTTAATCATGCTGAAACGTCCCGATGGGACTCAATGCTATTCTGTTTCCTCATCACATACAGTTTTAGACCAATCCCATGTTATCCTTTGACAAACAAATGGAATGCATTGCAGCGCATCCTAAATCCCAAAGTTTCCACCACAATCTTCTGCAGCTTCAAAAGCTAAGTATGGCCAACTAGCTATCACGTCTTCAACTTGCCCTCAGACAACTCTTACTAAAACAGACATTTGCTTAGGCTGGGGTCACAACAGACAGTTTCTTTGCTGTTCTCTAAACACCATCTTATGCCAGAATGGAAACATTTTGTGCCCAGAAATGCCATCTTAAATAAAGTTTTGTGGGGACTCTAAACTCGCTACTTGCAATCACATTATAAAGAAATGCATTCCAATTGCCAGAAGTGGATAGAAAGAACCTTTCTTCAGGGTTGTTTCCCCCACCCAGGTGTGTCCTAACAAGTTTGCAAGGAATGGAAAAGCTATTATGAGTAAAATACTATGAAATATTATGGCCACAGCATTAGTAATCTGATACATAACTGCATGATTAGGAAGGCTATATCATTAGCCTATTTCACTGCAGAAAAACTTGCCAGTGGTCTTTGTTCCCTTCATTAGGTGGTTAAAAGAACAGAAGTTCTTCAATTCTAGCTTTTCTGACAGGAGGGTTTAAGGGAGGATAGCTGGAAAGGGAGACATTACAAGATCTGATATGACGGAACAAGATAAACTAGAATGTGACAATATGAAATACCTTTGAAGTTTAAGAGAAATTTATTTCAACAGAAACTTTTTCTCTGTCTTTTCTACAAATAATGAAACAATGTAGTAGAAAAGTTATGAAAATTTAAAAAAGAACCCACATTTCGTAGCTCATGTGATTACTGGGTCAGATTCTGTTATGCTGTTGTCTGATGGTTAGGTGGTTTCCCCAGTCATGCAGCACTCCTGTAAGCTGTGTAACCCCGCTAGGCAGAACTAATCACAAAAAAGAAGAGGTCTTCATACTCTGTTGCGTATGACTGCCACCATTTAAATTACAGCAGCTTTGATTTGCTCTGATATGCGCTGGGATTGAAATTGGGGCTAAGATTTGTACAATATTGTAGATTCCAGTTTTAACCTTTGCTTTAGGTCCTGTGACACAGTTCAGCACTTCACATTGCTTTGCAGAGACTGAATTTTATTCTTTTGTTTGTTTGTTTTCATTTTACCCTTTCCTTCTACAACTTCCTGTTGAATGAAATCTGATGTTGCTTTCTTGTTTCCTTAAACCTCATAAGAAACTGTGTCCAACCAATGCAGCGCTTTTAGGAATTCTGTTCTGCCAGCTGCTCAGCTCCATTACAAAAGCACTTGCAGATGTAATTTTTCACTGTTTCTCTCATGAGCTCAGCTGTACAGAAGGAGATGGGTAAGAGTTATTCCCACGGAACAAGGAGCGGTGACTGGCCAGAAGCAGCTGACTGTGGATAATGATAATTTCTGATATTTCTTCATCATTCCTGGAGAGCACAACTATCAATCCATGCCTAATCTAGACAATACATTTCTAACATAAAGTCCCCATATAGCAGGAAATGACAACTGCGAAAGCTCATTTATTCAAGCTGCTCTGCTAGTTCCTATTCCATGACAGAATAGCTAATATGCTGGCAGACAGACAGCTTAAGGCTGAGATGTTACTTGATCTCATTATGTGCCAACAGATAGAAGTTAACAAACAAAGTAGTAAATTGTCATGTAGACAAACAAAACTTTTGCAACAGCTAGTAGAAATAGTTTCAAGCTAAAGCCAATAAACTTTCATTCTTTCGTATTCTTGAAAAGTAGCTTAGAAGTTGACCGGTGACACTATAGCTTCTCTTGGAATAATTTAAATCAAAGCTGCTATATCAGAGAAATATTTTGAAGAACAGCATTTCACTAGTTTTCACGTATGTTTGAATTCAAAGTTATTCGTGATTGATTAGGCTCAGTTATATCTAGGTCAAAATGTTAAATATAGATGCAGCCATTTGCCTGAGAAGTGCTTGGAGTGGCATTTATCCCTGAGTCTTGTGCAAAAAACCAACATGGTCTGACTCCATTCCCTTCTAGACAAAGCAAAGCAGAACTAGATTTTTGTGGTGAAGCATCAGCAGTAATACTATAGACTGTCAAAGTCTGTGGGATGATTTCACAGAAGCAGTGCTGTCTTACTTCATCCATAAGATAGTCAGTTCTATCTGAAACTTGTAATCTCACAGAAACAGGAAAAGTAGAAGAACTCTCTATTTGAATAATATGGGGGTTTGCCTACATTTTTAAGCCTTCTCAACATGATACAATTTTCAACAAAAAATGTTTGGTTTTAGATAGAGCCTATTCAGCAGTATTGAATTAACAACAGCAAGTAAAAAATAAGAAACCAAATTAGTGTTAGTCCTGGAAAATAAATAAAATATTTACCGTTTTATTTTTCCCTGGACATTTCATTGACTTTGAAAGTCAATCCTTTTTCCTGGCTTCATTTTGACACTTCATTAGCCAGTGGGTCATCACCTTTCGCTCCACTGAGTAGTGGTTATTTTTCATGCCAACACAGATAGAGGGTTCAGACCTGATTTGTATTGCAGGTAATACATGGTAATTATCTGCACCTTTTTTTCTGATGTGAATCACTGTCTCTGAATTGGAGGAACTAAATCTTTGTAACTTTGATGACAGCGGATTAGAGCATAACCAGTCTTTCTCTGGTATACTTACTGGGGCAAAGACTTAGAGGTCATGCATTCAATTTTGTGTAATTACTGTCAGTTTAATGATGAAGATGAAAGAAGATAGTGTATACTTAATCAAGCAGATAAGCATATGAAGCTTTTGCATTAAAGATTTAATGGAACAATAGACACGGAACTGGAAAATGGACAGTGGGCAAAACATGTCCCTTCTGTGACTGCTCATGCTTTACTCAGAACAGTCAGGACAATCGGTAAATGCTTTCTTCTTTTTCCTCCATCCTTTTTCTAAAGATGCTATAATGAATGTCAGGGAAATAGGAGGCCAAGAACAACTTCAGGAAATGTAGTTAAATTTCACATTTTTTCCTATAGAAGACAATTGTGAAAGGTGCCAGAGTAGATGCACTAGAGTCTGAAATTATCTATAGAACAGAGACAACATTGACACAGTGGCATAAACTTTGTTTTCCCTGACTGTAACAGTATCACAAGTAGAAATTGAATCTGCTGTAGTTCATATATACAAAATTCACAACTTTTATTCTATTTATCTTCATAACACTGGTGATCACTGTGGTGTTTACATTGATAAAATTCTACATTTCCTCATACTCAGAAGGACCACACACTTAGCACTGCCTGTTACTGGACTCAGAGGCGCAGCACAGGTGTCACATCTAAATCCATTCAGGCTGTCTGTCCCTTCTATGTAATGCGTCTCAGTAGGCTTTTCCTGCCCATACTTTACATGCATTATCATGCTCTGCGGGAAACACAGCAAGCATAGCAGCTTGCCAGAGTAAAAGCAGTTGGTTAGGGCTTCTTGTAATACAGCGGTTCAACAGTTGAAAGGATTGTCTTTACATTTTACAGAGAGAAAAAAAAAAGTGTTGGATGAACATGTTCCATGGAGTAGGAAACATAAGCATGAGCCTAGAGTACTACAGAGGAATGCTAACACAAAGCTAGTATAATGCTACCACCTGCTTCTGGGAAGATTATTTCCACCACCCAAGGAATTGATAGGGCCACAAAGTTATTATATGAAAAGAGATAGCAGGAAGCAGAAACACATCTTTCTTCAGATGTGTATTAAGAGAAAATAGTGATGATTATGGAGACATATGCACAGTTATTCAACTCCAGCTAAGATTCTGATCTAAGATATACAACCTCAAACCAGGATTAGACTCCTAAACTGAGAAGAAATTTAAGTTTTAATATACATCCTCCTCTTCATCATTTCCCATTGATTAGTGTGGATGATGTCCCTTCTTTGTGCTGACTATTGTAAATTCCACTTCCTAATTCCCCTCACTGCACAGGTACCTCAGAGTTGTTGATCTCACACCATCAGGTTACAACATACCAAGACAGCCTGTGTATCCAGCCCTAAGGTCACAGACAAGGTTACAGCACAGCAGCAAACTGAGTCCAGGTCTCTTGAATCTCAGGCTGTGTCCCACTTGCTGGCCTATTTATCCATCAGAAAGCAGCACTGGTAAAGAGCAACGAGTACGAATCTAATTGGAGCCTGAAGATTATCATATTTTCTAGTTTGTACAGATTAGTCCACTAAAATGGTGATGGCAATTCTCAACTATATTTGAATATATGAACTGGAAATGTAAAGTTCTGTCACTCATTTTACAAGATCATGAAATTTCAAGGGGATACAGTTCTAATCACCTCTCATATCCAATTTGCCAAGATAAGTAATAATTTCTACTCTTCTATTAAATGCAGATGTAAGGAGCATGTCAAACAGCTCGAGACTACAGTGCTCCCCAGATGCTAACACCTGTTTCTCAAATATCATTTTCCTCTGTTTCATCGTTTGTGTTTACCAGAAGGTTACGAATAGCTAAGCTCTGCCACCAGGGAAGGTCATCTCTGAATGATCCTTATTACTTATTACTACTATTTACTTACATTTTATTAATGGTCCACAGGCTCTACTGAAGATCTAACTTGGCTAAACGTTATAGAAACATATGGTGAACATCCCCTGCTGAAGATTCTAAGCAGAGAAACAACTGGCTGGAAAACGCTATACTGGAATGTTTATGAAAACTGGTTTCATATTAGTTCCGTTCTCTCTACCTATCCTTACTTCTAAATATTTGTCCATAAAACCAAATTTTAGGTTTTACTTCTGTTGGCGTTTAAGCTACAATGATGTTAAAAAGAAAAATATAGCGACTAGGATGGTAAAAGAGAAGTTCGGTGAACAAGTGACAATGTCAAGAGGAGATGAATTGCTTTGGACTTCTTGCATCACATTTATTTATACAGAAACAATGGGTCTCTTGTCCTATTATTAGAAACAGTTTCAGCCATAAACTCTCCCTTGATTTTGGACTCATCAACTTCCCCACAGATTTAGTGGGCTTCAGGTCTGATGTCAAGATTCAGAGTCATCTTCTACAAAAGAGACTTAGTTGGAGAAAGTCTGTGTTAGACCAAAAGTCCATGGGCCTTGTAGTCACCATCATTTTGTTCAGACTGATGATCAAGACCTGACACACAATTCTGTGAAAGAATAGTGCTACTATAGAATACACTATTTAAAGCAATATAAGTTATTTGCTGCATCCGGTTAGAGCCTCTAAAAGCAGTGGGACTGAAATCCCAGAGACAACTGAAGGTAAACAATGGAGAGGTACACTGTAGTTTTTCTAAACATCAAATAATTGTAAGATAAGCCTTAGTAAAATCTCTTTTCTATTTCTGAATGCAATTCTTCACCTTCTGCCACGATAGCTCTATTTACCAGTGCAGCACTAGTGGTTAAATATCTCGTCTGCAACATCTGTTAAGAACTGGAGGGGTTTCAGACTGTGAACTGTAAAACTCTGATAACAAGACAGTAAGCCTGGCCCAGTGACCCAAAACAAAGGAAGCAATGGATGTAAAAGGGTAATGCTGGGAGAAAGAACGAAAGTTCTGAATTAACCTAGGATGATTATGTGTTCTGACAGAATGAAGTAACTCCTACTCACTATACTAAAGCTACATGGCAGCAGAATGGAACAAAAACAGATGTAGACTTTGCATGCAGTAGATAATAGAGTATCTTTTTTCGTACATGAGTAAGTAGAGCTGCTGGAATAAATTGTGTCAACAGCCACTAAAAATACAAGTAATTAGACATATATTTAATGTACCAGATTTAATACATATCCTTATGGAAAAGTCCATAAAGGTATAGCATAAAATCACAAAGCAGCATGCATACTTTCTGTAAGATGTTTTGTTATGTTTATCTACAGAATATATTATTGTTATCATCCCTATTACAGCAGCTCCTGGTGCAGCTTTGCACCATCCACATATCATTTCTATTAAAAGCTMTGGAATAGCTGTATAAAGAAGGGGTTGGTTTGTTTTAATCTTCCAGTCCCCCTGCTGGCTCTTCCAATTCATAACCCTTATAGTTAGAGGGATCGACAGAAGCTGTAACCCACATATTACCAGGTTCCACCGGACAGGGATCTCTTCCTTCTCCCAGAAGGATGATTACTTGTCTGCCTTAGATCTCTCACTTTCAGTGGAGTCTCCTGGCACTGTTGAACAAATTTATGTCACCTATGTAGTAGTAATAGTAATACTATACTGTGCAAATAGCACTCAGCTGTGCTCCCCAGCTCATGCACTTCCCTGGCCTCTGACTAACTTCACCATGGTGAAATGGAGTGCAAACAAAAACCTATGCAAGTGACATAAACACATCTCTAGCAATTGACCATAGAATCCTTACTGCTCTTATAGCAGGCATTCATGTTGCCACTGCTATGCAGATATTAGCCTTGCCTGAAAGCAAGACTTAGACATGACATGGTTTAATATCTGCACGCTGATAGCCTTCTCTATACACTTAAAAGTGTATTACAATCATCTTAGATGGCCTGTGTATTGCTTGGCCAAACACTCTCAGCAAAGAAAAGGTCAGTAGGATCCAAAGAAACAGGTATTGTTTTCACTGGTCGCTTAGGCAGTTCAAGAGTTTTGAGGCAGATCTGGTCAAGACATATTGGCAACAGTTTTCAATGCAGCTAAGTGCTGTAAGAACAGTACAGTCAATAGTGCTGTGTCCTCAAGCAAAATTTGACTATTCACACCATTTTCCTGATGACACCCAGTAAGGCTGATAGTACACTATGCTTAATGATATCTGCCACTCAGCGTAATTCTAAGGTCAGGACACTGTTGCCCATTTTTCAACCTCAGAGTTAGCAAAGTACTAACAGGCATTAAGATAGGTAAGGCTCATGCAAGCAAACTTGAAAGGCATGGCAGTGAAATCCCAGACTTCTATGTCTATGTCTCTCTCACACAATTACTATTGCTTTCCCCAGAGCTCRCTAATGCCAAATACAGTCACTATGTTTGTATACAACCTATGTGAATAAACACACCTTCATGTTCTTAGACTTGGCTTCCTGGCTAATGGCTCCCTCCTGGCTTTGAGGATTAAACTTCACTGAAGGGCCTATGGAAACCCCAAGCACTTACAGTTCTTGCTATTATCCTATGTTTGAGGATAGACAAAAAGAGCAGCAATACATTTGAAAGGTAATCTTCACATGGGGAAGAATGAAAGCCTGATGCAGTTACTGTTTTTAAACAAAAGTGTGGGAGCCTATGGAAAAGAACATAAATAGCCAAAGGAAACTAATCTTTTGGGGTGTGTACTACCCTCCCAGACTGTCAATTTTCCATTTGCCCTGTCAATTTTCTTGTGTTAGTTTTGAATGTTAGGGATTGTTAGCCCCAGATAAGTATGGTAGCAATGGTTGTACCTTTCCATAGGGAGAAAAAAAAAAGCACTACACCTTGTAAGATTCTTTTTCTTCTATTCAGGAATTTATTAAAACTAATTTTGAACCGTTTCTGGGTTCTAATTTGAACAGAGTCTCTCAAAGGACCAGTCTGTTTGTTAGAGCTCCATAGTTTGGTTTGCACATTTGAGAAAAGGGAAGTGACGCTTGACTTGATATAACTGTAGTTTGTCAATATTTCAAGATGATGATGGTTGAAATTCTGGTCATCACTGGATCTCAAAGAAATTATGTCTGACAATGTCATGTCACAGGTTGAAAATGCAGATAGTAGCATCAAGTTCTGAAAGACACACTAAGTGAAAACAAAAACAATAATTCCCCAAATGCCAGTGTAATAAATAATATTACAGGAAACGTTTGAAGAGATTTGAATCTGTCCTCTGAAAATTTCCTTTTGTGACATTCTCTTCAAGACATAGGAAGGGGATTTTTCTGGAATTACTTTTAYAAATACGTCTAAATAAATATTCTTAATATATAATACCCTTCTTTTCTCACATCCCTTAGAGTCAAAATGTTTGCTATCATTCTGCTTCAGAACATTTTCCGTTACCAAGGAATTTCTGAAGCTTGCTGGCTCACCATGATGGAAATGGTACCCAGGTTTGTGCCTGAAATGGATCCCAAGAAAGCAGTCATGCAGATGAAAATTTTACAGTTGTCCCATTATCAGTGTAATTACACTGATGTGTCAATGTGTGAAGGAAAACTGTGTTTATTTGTTTGAGGAGTTTCTTTGGTTCAGCAACTGTCCTTTCCTGATATTACTGCATACCACTAATATCAAATGGAACATGTGAGCCTTATTTTTCAATAGGTGTGCACTGTAGCAAGGTAAAATGTTAAGTTAGGCATGCAAAAATGTTTCTTATGTGAATATAGTGGAGGATGTCTGACTGACAGGCACAGAGAGAGAAGTCTATTTATATAAAAACAGGCAGTGTTGATGGATGATGTTCCTCCTCTTCTCTTCTGCCGTTTCTTCCCCAGTGCCAATGTATCTTATGCTTAATTTGCATGGCCTACAACAGCAGGCAAAAGAGAAGTTCAGTCTCAAGTCCATTCAGCCTTTAACCTCTCTTCCAAAACTGCAGACAAGCTTGCAGATGTCTCTGCAAACCATTGGGATTCTCAAATTCTTCAATGAATATTTTCCCATAGGCACCAAAGGTATATTTGACCATTGATGATTTAACCCGCTATCAGATAGTCAGATAAAGACTCTACATGCCAGCTAGGAGAAGATAAAGATCAAGCCAAACATCAACTGTCCAGCATTCAGGATCCTCTTCCTGCACCTTTATCCATGAACAAAGAAAGTCACTCGCAAATGCCTCTCAGCCTAAGGATTGAGACTATTGTACAAATGTTTCACTCCCAGCGACCGTGCTCCAGTCGATATGATGAATTCAGCATATAAGCTAATGAATCCATACAACGAAGGAGAGCTACTCCACTGTGGTGACAGATCTTGGCATCCCAAAGCCTTACAAGACCAATTCAGAAGCCAGTTAAGAACAGAGGGACTAACGTTAAGAATCTCACTTTAAATTTTATCCTCCCAATTTTCTAGGCAAAGAAGGTACAATGACAAATGAGTTATGTGTTAAAAACGGATGACCTTATGTGGAAAGTTGTAAGGATAATATTAAACCAGGAAAATATGAATGTAGATGGCATGGTTTAAATCTCTGTATTCTCCTAAAATATCTTTTAATATTGTTATAACAAATAGAGCTGAAACATGAAAAAAATAGAAAGCTGGTTTCTTCCATTTTATACATTCTTAGAGGTCCTTTCTGCCATTAGCCTTAATGTCTGTTGTGATTATGTGGTGCTCCTGTATCTTGTACAAAATGTCTGGCTTGAAGCAAAAATATTGTAGTATGTCAAATAAAACAAATTTAATACCAATCAGCTGCACTAATTGGAATGACAGTGACATTCTGCACTACGTTTAAGAATGGAAATACCTTACAGACAAGAAGCCTGCCATTTGACTGAGATTCCCTAACAAATTTGTATTGTTTAGAAATGCAACCCCTAAAATCGCAAGCATAGGATTCAAAATGTTAGCACAGTTACAGTATTTGTAAAATGTCTTAAACCTTTTACACAAGAAATTCTGCTTATAGAAGGACCTTGACAAAGTAGTTCTCCCCTTACTCTGTGAAAAGAGGCTCTCCTTTTATTTTAACAATGTTAATGCAAAAAAGAAAAAAACACTACTGACTTAAAAATAAACATGTTTCCTTTGATTCTACCTTGATATTAATTTTATTTTATAATCTCAGTTTAAAAAAACTGGGATTTTTTAAATGTTTTTTTCTTTTATTCTTCTTTTTCTTTCTTTTTTGGAGACCAAGCAAGAAATTCTTTCTGTCAGCCGGTAGAGAAAAATGGTAGTCATCTGTCTGCAGGAGGAGTCCTTGCCATTTTACACACATCTATAACCTCCTCATCTCAGGGAGATGAGATTGAGACTAGGTATAAAACCGTTGTTTAGTTTTCATGGCCTAGTCAGTCTTCTGGTAAGACTAAATGTCAGGTCTGGTGGAATTTTTGTAGTGTAGACATTTGTTCACTAAAAATCAATCAACACTAGCAAGGAGAGTTGCGTAAGAAATAAATTATAAATCCAAAAGAAGTAACAGTTGATAATAACTATTAACTGGATTAAAAGCCACTTTGGGATGGAGGTCACTCCCTTTTCCAGGTAGTATCCATCTCAGAAGATCAATTTATGGTGACTCACAAATGCTAGAAAACAGAACCCATCCTGGATAAAAGAACATTTTCAAAAGTCAGAATTCTGGAAATTAAACTCTGGAATTCTTAGTCAACTCTGGCCAGCAATCATTGACCGCATTTCTGAAGAAATCTCTAGAACAGATACCTCAACTGTGACACAAACAACTGACGTAGATTAATAGCTGCAACACCTTTGGCTTTCAACAGCAATCTTGTGTGCTGAATTTCCCCCAGCATAATTCCCTAAGCATCTAAAACTGAGAACAAAAATCAACATGCCTAAAATTATGATGTTTAAAATTCAGATCTCAATCTTTCTGTACTTTTCCTTTTCCTAGCAGTTAAATAGGATAAATGTTTAATTAAGAAATGTTAAAAAAAAAGCATACTCCACAGAGCTAAGGACATTAAAAACTTACAATGATAAAGAAGTTCAGAGTATTTCTGCCATGTTAGTTCATCGATGACTAAATTGGTTTAAATATTAGCTAGAGTTAGAGCTGTGCAAAATAGACTTTGTT
This sequence comes from Phoebastria nigripes, assembly GCA_035582835.1. Lineage (NCBI taxonomy): Eukaryota > Metazoa > Chordata > Aves > Procellariiformes > Diomedeidae > Phoebastria > Phoebastria nigripes. The sequence goes on from JAYKAV010001334.1 coordinate 3,432,983, forward strand.
TTTCAGAAATTACACAGAACTTCTCAATTTCATAGAATTCTGCACTGCCTCAGTTATGGGCTTCATTTGCAGTGCTGATTAAGTAGATTTTTGCATCAAAAATGCAAATGTATACACATTTTTGATGCAAAACACTCTTTGCTTGAATGCTGTTACGTCTTCTGTGATACTGGCCTGTTTGTGCTCAACAAATTTTTCTGTGTTACTGAAACTTCACAGTACATTATGGGCTCAAAACAGACCCACTTGGGGATAAAAAAAAAAAAAAAAATCCTTAAAGTTATGCAAAATATTCATAACAAAATGCAAATACTGTTTACAGTTTTCAGCATCTCAGTATAGCAACTCATATTCTAAATTGCAACCAGCTAGAAGCTATATGGAAAACTTTTTAATCAGTCTCTGTGCTGGATACTTATATCGTTGTCTTGTACAACAAATGTTGCAAAAAGGCTGGGCCCAGCATTAGGTATAAAAATACTAGTTTTAGAGTAAGATAGTGGTTTTAGATACATTTAACATTGACACATTCAGAATGAGATTCATTTTTACCAAGATGATTTTCTGAGAAGGGCATTCAGCCAGACGGGACTGTTTCCTCTGGGGGAGAGAAAACCTATTGTTAAAGGACTGGATTTTAATACCACCTATGTTAAATTGCACCAAAAATGAATTGGGGCCAAAATAATTATTCACATCACACACTGCTGGGCAGTTATAGATTGATGTATCTACATTTTGCCAGAATAAGCAACGCTTTCTGAGAAATACAAACCTCTGCTTCTTTCACCTTTGCATCACTGATGAATACAATTCTTGTCATTGCTCACTGACATAGCGAACATACATCCTCTCATCCCTCCATGCATATTTACCTTGCTGTCTCCCTTGCACTAAGTAAAAAGTCCTCCACGTTTAGGACACAATGTTCTGTTTCCTCGCATGCTGCATCAATAAACCAATGACACTTCTGTCAGTCTCTCTTGTGGTCAACTCTGCCGCCTCAAGAGATGTCCATAAAACTGACTATTTCTCTCCACTGTACCTAACTCAGCCGCACTGGTTCACAAAATGGTTCTGGAGAGTGAGAAAGACAAAACAGTTATATTGCAAAAGACTGTCAGCTTGTAGAAAAAGAAACACAGGAAGCTATATGGATGAGAAATCCACCATACTAAGATCCTTGTCCAGTTCTGCGCCTCAGGTAATAGCCATTTTTCAAAGAGTAGAGATAAGTGAAGTATGTTTTAAAAGTATATACTAACATGTAGGGCTTCATTGGGGTGGAGTCTACCTGTATGAGCCAAGATGGCTGCTTCCATGAAAATTATGAGGACCTAGCCTCACTGTTTCAGTTTGCTCAATTTTGTTTCTTTAGAAAATTCTCCCATGCATTCTGTTGGATATTCCTTGCTTTTCCAGTCGGAAAACGCGTAATGCAGATGTTCACTAATAACTTCAATTTTCTGCTCTGCAAAGGGCAACCACCACAGTGGCAACTGAAATTATGTGGAGAGAGACAAACTAACTGAAATAATACTGGATGAAACACATGGTGAAAGCAAAAGATTTCAGAATTTGCTCCACAGGTGAAAAAAAATCTGAAGTTCAACGGAAACTGTTTGGTTTAAATTAGGCATCAGATCCTGCCTGATCTTTCACATCTGCTCCTTTTTAGACTCAGGCACCTGCAACTGATCCTCCATGAAAGAAATCTGATTAAAATAAAAATGAAAATTATGACTGTGTTGGTACTGGATTCTACCAAAATTGCAGGCTATGTCTTCATTAGGAGCAAATGCTTTATTATTGTAGGAAAACTAGTATACTTTGTAAGGAAAATAACTTCATGATGACAGATCTATGTTTTATATAATTTGGTTCCTTGATTATACAATGTACTACAGTAAAAATATAGTTTTGCTGACACAGCAGAATTTACATTAAAGGCTTCCCCTGCTTAACTACATCAGTAGGGACTGATGTCTCTTGCCTACCTTGATCAATGACATGCATTAGCTGAAATTGGCAAGGTACACCTCTCCTCAAATGTAATAGCGTTCATCAATCTGGCTCAAACTGAAAACCAATAATGGTGAAATTATTGAGCAACAACAAAAACCTGGTTAGGTGAATAATCCTAGTAGTAAGCAATATCTAATACTAAACCTGGCATAACTCTTCTGCCCGATATTTTAATAATATGCATAAATAGATTTTATTCAAAGGCCAAAAATTTCTAACAGTCCAACCAAACCAAAGACATCAAAGATAACGTTCAACAGATGCATTTTTATTACATTCCAAGTTCTGTTTACTTTACCTTTAGTGTTAAAAATTTTGCTTCACAAGAAATTGTGCTTGACCCTCAGATTTGAGTCTGTGTAGCTCATAGATAAGTAGCTGCAAGTCTGAATCACTTGTTGGACAACACAAGGGAACAGATCAAGAGACATTTATCTACTATATCAGTTCTTTGCCAAATGCAGGAATCAAGACCACTCAAGATTTTACAGGGCAAAACACACTGTGAGCTCAAGGCAAACACAGTAACTAAATGAATGGGAGAAGACAACACTTCCCTGATACAGTTCACTGAAACCCATAAAAATGAAGTTTATCCTTTTTAAATTGTTCCTTTGTGTAAAAGGGATTATACCACCTATGATTTAGTGCTTCTTTAAATGGTTGCTGCTGTAAAAGTAAGATTACAGAAATGAAATGATTTAGGAAGAAAATACAAGGACAGATGCAAAAAGCCCCCAACAGCACCTGAAACAGTTTTTGCTGTATTATTTAGCATAGCTATGTTCTTGCCCCCTTTTGTAACTTGTGTCTACTCCAGTTTGTGATTATCATATTCACGAAAAATTCCAGTTGGAAAAAAGCTCACTTCAGTATGTACAGAAGTCTTACAACACTGAAGTATTTCAGTTGGCAAAGCAGTTTCTTCTGTCTCCATATTTTAAAGAGTTAGCTATCTAATTCCACCTTATATTTAAGAAACATCCTTTAAATTCAATTTAGCTTTACATATTGTAAAGTGGCATTAGAGAAACCTGTTTTCTAAGCTATGTCTGCTTGTTTATGGCATTTCTTAAGTGATTTCTTAAGAGACTACTCACAGTTGGTATATGGTCCGCTTTACAGAGGTGTGGGCTGAATTTTGTTAGTGAAGTGCTGTGGCAGTAATGCCTAAAGGTGACCACCAAATCTCAGCAGGCAAGAAAATGGTTATTATTTTAAAAATGCAATTTAGACAGCTGGAACCCAGTTCTGGCTGACTGAGCAAATTAACCCCTACCCTTTGCCCTTCCCCCACATTGGCACCTTTCACCGGCTGTGCAACAGTATTAACCTTATGGACAAACATGCTGGTGCTTTATACTGCAAACAGAAGGATGAGAGCTGAGCAACACCTTGTGTTAGATGATAAAACTAACCATATGCTGTGAGTTTGCTCCTTTTCTTCCTTAATATAGCAGACTACTACTCTCTGTTCTACCAATTTTCATGTTTTCTCTTTGAGGCATTTACGTATTTTCATTACTTTCTGAAACACCAGCTTTCATAAATCACTTTATAACACTATTTTATATGTATTTTGTTCTTCCTCATTTCTTTCCTGTCCTTTCTGGCATTATTCATTATGCCAAATGTTGCTTTCCAATGTAAATCATGAAGTTCCTTGAGATATTTTTACCAGTATGATTGAGAGCTGAGACTGACAGCTGATTATCACCGTTCCACTTCCTTTTTTTGTCAATCTTTGCTATTAAAAAGTTAGATGCTTGTCTCCCACTCACTTCAACTGGAGATAGCTCTTTTCTACCAATGTATACTTTGAACATCCAGTTGGGTAGGAATGCTATAATAAAGTAATTATTAAGTTATGTTGTTATGAATGACTGCAGATTATTCATTTTTGTTACGTGACTGTACTGTGCAAACAATGTAGATGATTCAAAAGGCATTTCCATTATGTTTAGTTAAATTCACAGTAACTAGATACTTGGAAATATTTTCACCCAAACAGAATCCATGTCGACTTCTGTAATAAAGAATTTATAAAATAATTTTTCACCACCTGATACCACAATTAAACTTTACGCTTCAGAGTATGAGTATTTAAATGTGGGGAACCAGCTACTTTTAGGAACTAATGAGATGAAAAAATTTATGTCATAAACCAACACATATTCTACCAGCATATAAAGGGTATTAAAGACAGCAACAAATTTCAATAAACTCATACAATTGATATTATCGGTTTTTTTAACAATTTAATCATACTTCAAGAATCAAAACTTATATGGAGTTAAATATTTATGTAGGCACTTGCAGATGGTTTGGGGAATTTTTTTTATATGAAGAAACTTTTCTTTTGATGGAGAACTTATCTTTCCTTAGAATTACAGATATGGATAACTATAATTTGACATATAGATGGGGTATGATTCTGAAGTCCACAGAAATGCTGCCATTTATTTCATTCCATTTCAGAGTATCAGCCTGAAATCAGCAGAGCCAGGCTTAATATGCATAACCTACACAGCAGCATCCAGATGATTGACTATAGTACACACAAACATTACAATAATATGTTAAGTAACTGCTCTAATAATACTAAACTGAAGAGCATTTTGGATGTCTGGCTTGGCATATTAACCAGACCTAAAGATCCAAATATGAACTAATTAAGGCTCTTTATAAATTAYACAAGCTACATTTTATATCTTATCACTACCTAACAAAAATTGATGTGCTTTTACGTCTATTAGCTCTTAAAGTAGGATTTTGTTTCCCCTAACACCTGCATTTTAGCTTCTGGTACCAGTAGGTCATAAGAGGCTATAAATCACCCTCATTACCTTAATAATCACAGGATTGCTGAATAAGCTGCGTTCCATCATAACATAATCACATTCCAGCATCTGTATCAGGCTTTAAGACTTCCTACTGCTTATGAGGAATAGTGGTCTGAGTCAATCAATACAGAAAGCATTAACATTGTGCAACATATTGTAYGTGTGATAGAGACACTTGCATATCATTACAGCAGCAATACCTCAATGATAAACTTATGTATCTAAAGTGAATCAATACAAATTTTTGCTTCAAATAACACACGMAGGTGGTAACAACAAAATGTGTTTGTTGTATTTCATCTGAGTACATTACTATTTTCAATACTTTTTTCTTTCCACTGCAATTCACTGTTCAGAATCCTACAGGTGTTGTGCTGAGGCAATGTAAACGGATTTGCAGACTAACTACAGAAATCTTCTAATGTCTTTCTTAGGAGAGGGAAGACAAAATGAATTTGGACCAATTTATCTAGTCAAGGCAAGGAAMAATTTCTTTGCCAACCTTTCAAAAATCAAGCTGATAACAGCATAATCTTGTGCAAGTTTTGCTAATCTATCTTTACTTTAAAGGTGATGAAATTAAAGTCGGAGTCTAAGTTACTTGCTCTAGGTTAGTAGTTGGGCTAAGAGCAGAATCAAAGGACCATCACCACCAGCTTTATGCTGTATCTATACACAGGGCTCTTGTATTGCACAGAATTCCTCCACATTGTTCAAATGTAACTAAGAATCACCTCTTTAATTTCTTTTAAATTGTTCTTAACCTTTACAGTGCAGAGAAAGCTGAAACATGTAAACAAACTGCTGCAATAATGCCTGCCTGAGCCTGCACTGTAAAACTGTGACTTTGAGGAAGCAACAGTTCCTTGCTTCTCAGGCAGCACCCAAGATACCAGAGAGCATTCCCTTCCCCCTGCTTTGTTTTCCTGCCCTGCTCGGAACTGGCCTACAGCAGCATCTTGCTTTCTAAAATTCCTTTCCAAGACCTGCCAATCAAAATGCAATGCATGCTTTCTGCACTACTCCAAAGGCAGATAACAGGACTTCCCAGAAGCACAGCGTGATGAGCAGATAGATCTGTCTGCTCAAACTGCTCCCACAGAGGCCCCAGAGCTCAAGCCAATCTGCTATGTGTGAGTGTCTGTGGTTTGGGTCTTCGCTTGGGTAAGACTGGGTTAAAAAGTGAAAAMTACAACAGAAGAAATAGAAGAGTCACCGTTTTACTGATGTGGATCTTCTTTCCACATCCTTCTCATTCACTAGTTGTGTATTTTTTCCCTGAGTGTTTCTCAGCTATAATAATTCAATGCCAGCTTTTTCTGCTTTTCATTTGATGGTGAGAAGTTTTACATCAACAATTTTTCTCAAAAAAAATGAAAACTAAAAGGACACAGCTCAAAGCATTTCAAATCATCTCTGACTACTTTCTGGGGGGAAAAAAAAAAAAAAAAAAAGGAAAAAAAAAAAAAAGACAAGACAGCATTATCACCGCTGTAGAAACTTTCTAACCCCACCAGTTTACACTTTTCCATTTTACACTTTTCATAAACAAGGAGTAAAATATTTAATTAGACTTAATGATGCCAAGACTACTGACTTATATTGCAACACTGCTACTACTACTAAGCTTTATTCCTAACTAGCAACAATATCCTGTGATGAGCTAAAATTCTGAGTAAAAAACAAAACAAAACAAAACAACCCACCAAACAAAGAACCCACAATCTCAGTCATTATCAGTTTATTCTCATACTTCAAAAATCTTTGCAAAAAAGGCTATTCATTGGGCAGACTGCTTGGAACAGTGGAAGTTCCTCTCTTCCCCCATAAATAACACATTGGCAGACTTCCGCAGCTAGACAGCCTGCAAGCCTAATCTTAATTTCTTAGCACTCAAGAATTTGAGCACAACTCTGGACAGTGAAATGCAATGGAGAACAAAATACTCACATAGAAATATATTCAACTGAAATGTAAGAACCCTCTTAGTTTTAACTTTCTTATGCTATCTGAAATAAAAATGATTTTATTAATGTTTGCAAGTGCATCTCCTCCTAAGAAAAAGATGCTATGACTCTTTCAAGACCCATCACCTAGACGCAAAATAAGCTGTATAAAATATTGTGTTATTCTATTTTAGGTACTATTTGAAACTCATTACATCTTGCTCAAATACTGCTGTTGTTTACATTGACTGATCCTGCGCCACTTACGTGAAAGAACTTTGCTTGAATAGGTATGGAACCAAGCTGTAGTGCATTTTAAATGTTCTCTCTTTAGATTTACAACTTTATTCATAGTTTATAATATATATACCTTTGGTTAGCACTTGTTTTTATGTCCTCAAAGTAACCCTCTTCTCTTTTTACTACTCCAGCAGATAAAGAACGTTTGAGAAGGTGTGATCATTAACAATTTCTTCCACAAATGCAATAGCCTTCTGAGCCACTTCAGGGTATCTGCATCATCAAAGTGCTAAAACAATAACAGCCTGACATGAATCTCTAACGCCACTGAATTGCCAGTCTGATAACTATTCATCAAGTCATCCTTGTACTCTCAAAGGCTGTTTAAAAACATACATTTCCGAATGTTGCAGGAGTAACTTCTACAGGTCAGAGGCCTGGGTATGTGGGGTTGGTGTAACGTCAGTGGAGAATTAGAATTAGTTTGCACCAGATATGACCAATGCCTTATCGGGACCAGGTTTTATTTCTTTTTTTTTTTTTTCTTACGGACTGAGGCACTTTAAAAAGCAGATAAGCACTCACAGGGCTTTTCAGTCATCTGTGCCTCACAGATAATTTGCCCCTTAAGACTCGGAGATCAATTATTTCAATGGAAGAAAGTTGGGCACATTGCCCTTATAAAAACCTGCCCTGAAGACCTGGCTCTACTGCTGCCTCACTGTGAGTATATCTACAGCAGTATACTGCAGGCTGATGCAAGCCTGCTCTGCATGTGCCCTGAGCAGGCAGGGTGAGAACCAGTTGAAATAAAAAAGCTGTGTGATTTTGTTAGCATGGCACCTGAGATAATATCCTTTGCCTCTCAAATGGATTTCTTAGGTTGGCCTCGTTACTACACTAACACAAATAAACAGCTTTCAGTACCTTGTGAATTTAAGTGGACTAAATTAGTGTTTGCTCACAGCCTACAGGGGGRAAAAAAAAAAAAAATCCCTTATTTGGATTTTTCTTCTTAATCTTAGTTTCACATCTATTGAAAGGGATTAATTACGGCCATTAAGTAGTCATCAAATAACTCTGAGCAAATCAATTGAATTTTACTACAGCCCAGTAATATTGACTTCCTTAAAAAAAATGTAGAAAGGCTAATTTGAGATGATGACTGGAAGAAATAATAGAGGGGAGGAGTATAGCTCAAATTTACAGAAAGTATCCAAATGTAAGAAAGAAGTCTATGCAGCAGAGCGCCAGAACTTGCTATCAATCTGAAGTTCACATACAGGATTTCTTAAGCATGTGAGGAAGCAACAGAAATAATTACCATTGAGAAAGGTATTAAGGTACCTGCTACTTGTTTCAGGACAGRTTCTGCCTGCCAATCTCCCAAAGGCAAAAATATCTGAGAGTATGATGGGAATCCCAGACTCCCACACTAGAAAATCAGGAACATTTACTTAAAAATAAGGAACAAGAATATGGTATATGTAGGGCACCATTACTACATTTTTCTTAATCACGACAATCATAGCATTTACATTTATAGCTGGCACTTAGTAGTTTTCATTTTTTTTCATGTTAATCCCATAAGAAAATAAACCTCTACTGCTTCACCATATATCAAATAGTGCATTCTGACTATAGTTCAGTTCATTAAAAATAAAATGGTGCCTTAGACCATCCCTTGGCAGATCTTTTCCACATGTAAAAAGTTACTTAAGGAGTGTTGTATCAACATGGCTGATCAAATTAATGAGAATTCCATTCAATTAGAATCTTAAGTAGTTATTGCAGAAATTCAATGCTATCTTTCTATACTGTTGTGCAGTTCAGTCTGTTACGGTGACATCATTAAGTTGTTCAAAGTGCAATATACAGTTTTGAAGGTAAAAGTCTGTCAAGTTTCTATTCCGTTAAGACCATTTTGTGACCGAGTGAAGTAAATAGTTTGGAAAACACCAACAATAGTTGTCTGACTATGTGTCTGTCTTAAAAAGTCTATACTGGAATCCAGCCACTTAAAATAAATATGGACCCATGTAATTTGTTTAGTGATTCCCTTTTATTGTTATTTTTGTAAAAATAAAACGGTATCACCATGATTTAATGTTGGGGTTTTTAAATTATATACTTTTTTGGATTACTTTGTTTTTAAAGTCCTCCTCCATTGGAAAAGGCATTTTCTTCCCCAAATTCAAGTCAAATATAATTGACACCTCAGAGAAAAAAACCCCAGAGATCCATAAAATGTCAGTAAGCTAAAACGGAAAGTAATTTCAGCATGATAATTTTATATAACAAAAACAGATTTTGAGGTGATGGTACTCAGTAGGTAATAATCATTATAAACAAGTAAAACATCGGCGCACCTAGCAAAATCATGTTATGTATATCTTTATTACAGTTTTCAGAATACATGGATTAACAATGGCCAGGCTGTGATTTCATCAAATTCCTATTTTAAACATTACATACAAACACAAAGCTGTTTCAAAAATAGAAATGCATGAGTTCTGTCACTTTTTTTTTTTTTTTTTTTTTNCATCAAATTCCTATTTTAAACATTACATACAAACACAAAGCTGTTTCAAAAATAGAAATGCATGAGTTCTGTCACTTTTTTTTTTTTTTTTTTTTTTTGGCATCAGGAGTCATATGACTTCCAAAAGGGAAACCAAATGGTGCATGATAGCAGACTGACTAAACTGTAAGAGATTATTGTTCACATTCTGTGGCATATGTATCACCTCAAACAGTGCTAAAAGAAGCACTACAAGAACAAATCTTTCTCCTTTAACATTCTTCTAATGACATCAGTGGGTGCTGAGTGACAGCTTGCAGGACTGCAGAATTCACAGGCTTACACAACTCCCTTTCTTGTGCACAAAAGCAATATGTGATCTGAAATAGAGACACCTGAAGCTGAGGGATTTGGCTTTATCTGCTTTGATTTTTTTTTATTTATTTACATTTTGTGTGCATGCGTGGGTGTGTGTGTAGATACTGCAGAAGAAGAGATGTAGAGGTTTCTTACAATACTTATTTTAAAATGAATAACTTGCAAATACAGTATGGCACATAAGAGGTGGGCTTTACATTGCTTTATCGCTTAGCATTTGTTATGCCTGACCTCTCAGCAATTAGAAGGCAAACATTAAAGTATAATTCAGCCAAGCCTTTGTTTAATGGATAAGAAGCAATTTACATATATAGGTAAGTTTGCTCCCACATAACTATTACCAGCTTTAAATATTTACTAGCTATATCATTCTCAATATAGGAAGTACTGAATTCACCCATCAAAGCAGGATTTGCCTGAGGGATGCAAAAGCCGAACATTGCAAAGTTTTCTTAATGAAAGCTATAGGAGGATTTCCAGAGCCAAACCTAAAACTCAGCCAGATTCTCAGAGTTTTGCAAACCACTTGTATATTGTGGGATGAATTTAAAGTAGGTCACTGAGGAATTGTGGTTTGGATAGAAACCATGAAAACATTATGTTTTTTACAGCATTTGTCTGAGGTAGTACATATACCACACACAAAAATGCAAAAATATACAGATATTCATAACTATTTGCATATTACAGAAGGGAACTATGGGAATGCTTGCATTTATATCTGAATTTTCAAGAACGAACAGGTAATTTTAGATAACATCTTTCATATTGACCATGGTTGTCTAAAACCAGAACAAATTATGTAATAGTATTTCTGGGAATACTTCCTGAAGCTGTTTGTCATTGCCCTCTGAGGCACTAATTTTGTTTTGGCTTTAGCATCAGTTCATAATATGATTAACACTTAAACCAAACATCACTTATGTGCTGGGAAAGGATATTTGTTGAATCACAAACAAACATACATGACAAACTGTGTTGCACTTTTTCCTCAGTAAACTGCATAAAACTTGAGCAAAAAATGCCTAGTGTCTTTACATTTCTGATCTGTACAGCCAGTAGTTAAGCAAGAGATGTATATTTGTATATGATTTAAACATTTCATTCCCATATCAATTGCAAATTCAGTTCAATTCATTGMAAAGGTAAGATTATCTTCCTCTTAAATAAACTAAGAAATGTAAACAGTGTAACATCATTTAAAAAAAAAAAAAATCTCTTCAGTACTTGTAACTGGTAAAATGTGAATGCAAACAGATGTGCTGGTATATTGTTAACGTAATGTCTCAGAGGACATATAGTGAAACATAATTAGCAAGAAATTTATGTATGAACCCTCCAGCAATTTTCTTTCTGGGATTACTTTGAATACAAATATAATTTAACTGATATATTTCATTTTTTAAAATTAGAAAATAAGGCAAGTGCATTTCTGAAAAAGGTGCTACTCTTCTACACTTCTAGATAAACATGTGACACCTCTGAAAAGTAGATCAATAATAAAAACATTAAAAATATCTGCAATTTAATATAGACTGAAAAACTATCAAAAGACAAAGTGACCAGCATCAATTTCAGAAAATATTTTAGACTTCATAAATACGAGCACCCTATATTTACATAAATTATCTTCTAAACTAGTTTTCCTTTGAAAGACACTTTTGTTCTAACAGATATGTCCATTAAATTATACAAATGTTTCAAATATGAAAAAAATAGTAGTAAAATAGAAGCATCAGATGATGATGTTATTTTGGATTTGCTTTTTTTTTTTTTCCTAAGATTTGGTTCTTGAAAATCTGTAGTTAGCTTTCACAGAGCTTTAAAAAAAATAAAACCCAGGGAAATGAAAAACTCGTGCACTAATAATTACTGCTACAGTATAAAGATTCTGTTGTGAGCTTTTGAGTTTTCACATATAAAGTTTATACCAATATTTGTAAATCCCAGCAAATTGCTCATTTTAAAATTTGAATTCTAATACACTGTTGATTGCAGTACAAATTTATATAGACATTATGAACCTAATCCTTTTAAACTGGTTTTGTACATTAAGCACATTTTTATAACTGTAAATTTAATAGTTCCATTTTAAGAAGTTATGCTTCAATACAAGRTTGATGTTGACCTTACACGAAACAGGATATAATTCTTTGTATCTCTTACTGATAAACAGGGAGACAGAATCCTGTTGCATGCATTTTTTTTTCCTGAAGTACCATACAACTCTTCAGTTTGTTACTAAAAACACAAAAACCCCCAAACAGTTTAGGAAGAGTATTAGTTGACAGCACACATTTCACTAGGCTTCAGTCGTATTCCTATGTTTAGAGATATAGCAATGGGCAAAACCCCTGTTTCATTTGAAGACACTGTTTTTAAAAATTATTTCAATACTAGATTGAAAAGGAGCTGTATCTTTTCTTACAATAATTGGATATTGATCATGTAGTTTGAAATTGTGAGAATTTATCCCAAACTAGTCAGATAGTCTTAAGAGTATCTTACCAGAGAAGCAAAAAGAATCTACTGTACAAAGATGCTTGGCTCAAGCAGTAGTGCAAAGTTATACTGCCCCAGTATCAAACGCTCCTCTAGAGCTAGCAGTTTGTGCACAGAAAACCATGTGACACCTTACCTTCCAAATATTCTTTATATAACATAAAAAAAAAGTTCTCCATAACACCAGGCAATAAAAGTATTCATAATAATTCATCAATCAGTGAAAAGCAATAATAATTTGAGAACAAGTGCCACCTACTACGTAGTATCCCATTTTTTTAAAATATCATAGCTGAGCAACATATGAGTAGTTCCACTGAACTCCCACTTAAAATCCTCCATCCCATCCAGATAAGCAATGAACCTTTAGTAAAAAGGATGGTGAAGACTGACCTGAACACCAAACAGACTGTACATTCAACTAGAGTCTGGGGAAAAAAGGGAACTATAGTTTCCCATTGAGTGGCAAAACATACACAGTGTCAGCTACTAAACTGACTGCTCACCTGAGGTACTGCAGTGCAAGGGGCCTGTATACAAAGTAGAATGGGAGGAACTTCCCAAAAAATCAGACTGCTGCAATCATTGATCACTGCTATATAGTGCTCCAGGTAGAAAATTTGTTCTTAGCTGCTAAACCGTCAGCACTAAAATCCATCAGTAGAGATCCTGCTACATATTTTACCTGAGAAACAGAGGAAAAACTCAGAGGCAGTTCTGAATAACTTTGTAATGTAGCTTGTCTCTAAAAACCTACACAAAGGTATTTTTAGCATAATTAAAATAGGACAATCATATTTTCCCCCAAATATCTTTATAAAGAATATATAAGTGCATAATTAGAAAAATCCCTCCTTAGATACAGTTAAAAACATATCCTGCCCTTGATATCATTTAATTTTGGTAAAATCCTATGCTCTGTTTTATTTAAATTTTTTTTTAGCAGTGATAAGTAACTATACATCATCATCTCACCAAAAATGTAGATATGTGGTATATCCTACTTGCAGCCAAAATAGCTGAATCCACCAGGCTTTACATTGAGATAAGATTTTCAGCAACCTGACTGGGACTATGCGTTGCTTTTTTATGGTTACAAAAAAAGATTCTGATAATGTAGACCAGCTCATCTCTGGATTTATTAACATACAATTTTATTTTTTTTTCCTTTCATGTCCAAATCAGAACTGCAAATGGAATCCACAGCTGTATTCTTTCAACAAATTTGTATTTTCTTACCCATATAAAACATAACCTAGAAATCCCCAACTCCTTTCATTTAAGTTGCCAGCTTTAAAAAAAAAGAAAAAAAAAGGGGTGGGGGGGTGGGGGGTGGAGAGAAAGAACATAAGAAAATAAGATATATATCCTACTGTTTAACACTGTTTACAGATCTTGGTAGTTAGGGTAATAAGATACAGTATGTGGATTATTTAGCAATAGCTTTTAAAATACATAATATTTATACACCTTCTCATTTAATCAATACCAATATTCCTTTATGATCATTGCCAATTTGTATGATAAACTCTTTTCGACGTATATCCATTTAAYTGTAAATAAAACAATTCACTAATTCTTTGGCATCAGAAGAATCATACAGCTGCAATTGTTCCATTGTGGCGAGAACGAGACCTTTCCAAAGTTACTCGTCTGTTATCTGTAACACAAAGAAAGGAAAACACAAATCACCATAAGATTTGAAACATGGATAATGCAATGTCAAGAGGTTTTCAAACAGCCCTGAAAATAATTTCAAATTATATGTAAATAAGTAACTAGGAGACTGGATCAGAGAAGTTTCACACTGCAGCTGCCAGACTGAGTTCAAGAGTTCCGCAATCAGCAATAAATTACTTTCTTGATCAGAGAAGCTGGGGGATAAAAGCATTAGGAGAATCCTGAAACACAGTCCCCTTGGAAACAGCACACAATAACTAAAATTCTGGGTGAAAATCTTATTTTATAAGTAATTTATGCATAGAAGCTCTGGAAAAATACATTTCAAGTTTCATGAGAATGTACTGACCAGTGTGGTGGTGAAAAGCCTACTAGATGCTACAAGTATAAAAGTGCTAACACTGTTCACTATAATTTGGTACAGAGTTAAAAATAGAACAGTTAAATCAGCCACTTCCTAAGCACTTCCTGATTGTGCAATGTGAACAACTTTTAGTATAAAATATTACACAGTAATTATTGCAATGAATAATAAATATGTCTCTATCACAGGAAAACAATCATGAAGTACTAGCCACATTCCTAAATGCCTTTAAAATAAAATTTTAAAGCGATGAATATACACATGCACACACACAAAAAGGGGCAGAAAATTAACCCCCACTTAGTTTTCTGGAAGTTTTGATCTTTCTTTTTTAAAATGTTGTCCTGCCACGCAATTTTTTTTTTTTTTTTTTTTTTTTTTGGTGACTGCTTACTTTTGACCTAGCCTTTTCTACTCTCTCATGTCATACTCAGGTTGCTGCTCTTTGTTTGCATCAGTACAGTATCTACATTGCTACAGCATCAGGGTGTCTCAATATATGGCCGGAACTCCTACGTAGTACCGGAATATTATAAAACAACAGTCACTTCGGAAGCAAAAAGTCTGACAGACAAACTGCAGGCAAGCAGGTTTTCTCAGCTTTTTTCCAAATGAGCCGATTTAGCTCTATCTGTTTCCACAGTGCAGCAAACTACAAAAGCATGTGTTACTGGCACTGCTGTGGGAGAGTCCTAAACTTGGGCCAAGGCAGAAGGTTCAGGCATAAATCACGAGACCCCAACACGTCTGATGGGTAGAAACACATACTTTGAAAAAGCTATTGACTGAATCACTATGTTCCAGAGTCCAGGGGAAAAGCTGGAGCAAAGACCAATGTGGGATCTCACCAATGTATATAAATACATGAAGGCAGGGTGCAAAGAGACCAGAGCCAGGCTCTTTTCAGTAGTGCCCAGTTAGAGGACCAGAGGCCATGGGCACAAACTGAAACACAGAAGGTTACTTCTGAACATCAGGAAACACTTTATTTTACTGTGAGGGTAACTGAGCACTGGAATAGGTTGCCTTGCCTGGGGACGTTGTGGAGTCTCCATCCTTGAGATACTCAAAAACTGTCTAGACACAATCCTGGGCAACTGGCTCTAGGTGACCCTGCTTGAGCAGGGGGGGTGTACAAGATGACCTCCAGAAGTCCCTTCCAACCTCAACCATTTTGTGATTCTGTTCTAAGCTAACAAAGCCAGAAATGGTCCAAGCACATTAAATAAGGTTCTGGAGAAGACAAAGAAAGTCATCTCTGTGATCTGTTTCTGGATAAAGAACAGAGGATGCCTGTGGAGACCACATGGGCTCTGCAAAATCAACCTKCCTTTTCCCTATTCAATGAAAGTGTCTCCAATGCTATAGGGAATTAACAGCTCCTTTAGCAAGATTATTACTTCTTTTTATAGTTCTGCCTTGCCTCCCTTTTCTAATGAATCTATCCATGCATAAAGTATTCAAATTACCCTAAGTCAATCTGTTTTCCATGGGAATAAATCTCCACGCTGGTTGCAGTGTCACTAGGCACTGGAAATTAAAGCACAAAAATGCTGTCTAAAACCCAAGCAGAGTCATCAACTCAAATACGCTGCTGTTCCTCTATAACAGTGAATAGTAAAGAGTCTAATGATACTTGCTCTCAGTGGGGAGAAGTGCCTTCATCAGTAGACTATTTCTTGATGTAATTTCAAGACTGTCAACTGTACAGGTTAAAAACAGATTAAGAGAGTCTAAGAACTGTTGATTTCTTCATACTTGTTTTTTCAGATTTTTCTCTTTTCTGTTTTTTTTTTCATCATGGTAGAGACAAACATTTTCTGCAAATGACAGTTCAGATTCTCCTGTAATTGCACAACTGAGCTGGGACTTAAATAAAACACAAACAAAACTGTAAAAACCAGAAGCGTTATCGTTTCCTTCTTCAGCTGATGACAAATGAAGTATTTTCCCAATTGTTAGAAGTAATCTATCCTTTTAAATTACTTCCAGTTTTTAAATGGAAGTAATTATATATGCTAGAGATAGGAATACAAAATCCAAAAGATTCAAGAGAGACTGGAAAGAACCACAAGGTTCTTCTAATCAAGGAAACTGGGATACAATGATTCAGTTATTACCAGCAAGAAACAATGTCAGCATTTGCAAGAGATTTTTCTGCAAAGCTTAGAGCGCTTTATAGCGAGTCTTACTAAAACAAAGGCAAGTAGGATATAAATTACACTTGATAAAATTTTCAGCTCATTATAAAAAAAGGGATGGGAGGATTAGATTTAGTTACTATTAACATGAAAGCTTTAACATATCTGAAAATTTTGGAGTTAATATAAAGTATTTCTTGTTCTTTACAGAGACCTATTTTATTCAACAGTGAATCTGCAAGCAACCTTGTGTGTGTGTGCATATTTATATCTAGTTAAAAAAAGAAGCATTAGTATGTGTACATACATATATACATACTCATAAAGAAATGACTCATTTCTTCGCTAGATGTAAAATGTGCTTGTATATGTATAAACATATTCGTCAGGATAAAACAAAGGGTTTCATATTAGGATTTGAAACTGGGTTAGGCTGGTATTTCAGTGACTCAAGCAAAAATTTTAAAAAATCATTACATTTACAACACTTTCAACATAAACATTCAGTTATCTCCAACAGCTGTATTTACTTTTTTTTACATTACAGACCATATTGAATACAACACAAAGCAAGACTGGCTTATAAACATGACTATGGCTATTCTAACAGAAAACTATGTGTAACATCAATAAATGGTAAAACTATTCACTTGTGTTGCGGGGGGGTGGGGAGGGAAAATGAAAGGCAGTAGCAGTAACCTAAGAGTATTTAAAATTAAGCCAAAAATCATTGCCAAAAGGCTCAGGTGTACACTTTAAAAGCATGTAAAAATGACTAGAAAACATGGTAATAGTTTCTGTGTGTATCACTCATGCCTTCTGGGTAACCCATCTACCTATGTAGATGAAAACTTTGTTTCTTACTTTAATATCAAAAGTCCATCTCTTTTAAAAGTAGGCCATTTAAGAAGCATCCGCAATGCTCGTATTACAGACATTATAATCTGTCTCAGAAATGAACTTAAAAGTGGTCTCTCAATCAGCTGAATGGACCTTTTCTTGTAGCAGTAAAAGGTAGAGCAATGAAGGATTAAAATGGAAAACAAAACATATTTTTATATCATAAAAAAATCTTCATCTTTTAGCTAGCTGGATCAAATTCAAATGAAGTAAATATGCAATTAAATACTGAGAAATCAAATCAGTAGTTCCTTTTTAGTATATATAATACTGGAATGTAATCTGGACCATGCAAACTTTACACCTCCACTGGAAGAAATATATGGACTTTGTTATAGTAACAATTACTTGCTCAAGTCTTCTTGCACTCAATATAGTACTGAGACAGGAATAAATAGTATCTACAACATGCAAGATATTTGTAGAGGTGCTTTTGATACATATACAGCATTCACCACATAATATGAATCTACTGATGTTAAAAAAAATAAGCAAAACCATAATAAGCTTAGTGTATAAGTACAATAAATATATGCCATGAAGTCAACAAAAAAAAATCCAAAAACTTATTTTCAGACAATGTATTTTAATTTTATGGAATTTGAAAACTTCACCCTTAAGATATTCTCTCTTATATTCTGTATGTATAAAGCATTAGAAATTACAGTCAATTAAAAACACATTGGTAGGGGAGAGAAAAATATTTTTGCAAAAACTATACTCTGCAAAATGTATTTTTCTCTTTCCTTAATGTTCCTTCATTAGTTCTGCTATTAAAAGAGAAGTCTCAATAGCTGCAACAGATTTATTAACTCAGTAGCTTGTTACCAACATAAAACTCAGTTATTAGGAGAAAAATAAATGATATTTTGCAGAACTTCAATACTAAGATTAAGTGACTTTTCCATTTCGCTTTCTTCTTATCCACTCTTCCATGTAGTAACTTTGTGCTCTCCTAATTATAAACCCTACTTTTTATGAGCAATCAATGCTAGTAATAATATAGATGTTGTGCAATCGAACGGACTAGTCATGAGGCTGAGATATCTGATAATACAAAAAGACAGAGTCTACAAAACCATACATCAAAGGTACTCGATTGGAATTTGTACTATCCTGTAACAACCACAAAAAAAGTTCTCTCTTTGACATGCCTTATGTTAAAATTATAAATGTATTATAAACTGCTACCTTGGGCTTGGTACCTTAGTTGACTAACTCCCCAGGATTAATTTTTTTTTTTTCCAGTCAGTTAAAGCATTAAAAGTGGTTTTTTTGTGCCTTAATTACAGCAGTCAATTCAAACACTAGACTGATTTTGAAATCTTATTTCCCTGCAAACCTTCCTAGAGTGCTCATCAGGAGACTACCTAAGTTCCTCCTAAATGTAAGTAACTGCAGCACCCCTAAATTAGCATTAAAAAACCACCACCACCACACCCCCAAAACCACACAAAAACCCCACAAAACCAACAACCAAACACGACTGGTGCAGGTAACTACATTTTGCCCTTCTTTTAAAACAAAAGGTTGAAGCGTTAATCTGTATGCAGAAGACGAAGCACCTAAATGTTGTAGGAAAACGGGCTAAAAAGAATACTGTTTTTTTCAGGAATGACTACTACCAGAAGTATTTTGCCTCCTTCAAAGACAGCGGTCACACAACCCCCATACCTGAACAACACGTATTTTAAAGAACATCTTAGTTAATAAATGCTATGTTAATCACATTAATAAGAGCTTAAAATAGTGCCAAAATGTTAAATCTGGAAGAGGCGTAGTGTACAGCATTGGGTGCTCAGCTAGCAACTGTTGTGCTGGAGCACATGCTGGAGGGCATGAGTCTCAGTAAGGAGAACTCTGAAATGCTAATTTATTTAAAAAGCTCACACCACTAATTTGCACAATCACTACATATTTTTTCTTTATTTTTTTTTTTTTCCTTTTTTCCCCCTCCTGACTGACCACCCCGAGGTGAAAGAATTAACCTTCCCATAGCTGACAATAATAAAAGGTGTTTAATGCTCAGAGTCAACTGCTTGAGTTGACTTGAAAATGACCATATGAAGAAGGTAGAACACTCAGCAATGAATAAAATATTTAAAATTTCATCTTTTTGAAATAATTTTGACTATGCAGAAGATGCAGAAATGCACGTTGTAAGGGTATTTGTATGGCCTATGCCTTTGGGAATCAATGAAAGCATTTACATCAAATATTTATTTATTCATTCATATAAAATTTTGTTCAATGGGAAATTCTACTGAAACACATCTTGTTTTCATGAGCAACCCTGGAAAATACTATACAGTTCCAGGTACTTCAGCAAGCACCACAAACATATATAACATGGAAAACAATCAGAAGAGCAAGATAATTTCCTATAAGTACGGAACGATTATACAAAAAATGAGTAAACTGGTCATTTAAGAATGTTTTAAATGGATAAACTGTCACAACAGATGATAATTCCAAGAAGCAAACACTGCATCTGTGATATTGATGACATCGGCATTTCTTCTTTAGAAAAAGGTGGAAATCTGAATTGCACTTTACAAGTGTCACTTTTTTCCTGACAGAGATAACTAAATATTTTCTATATAGTGTCATTGATTAAAACTGGGACAAGTTAGAATAAATTTAAATAACTTTAGCCTGGGTAGCCTCTAGTTTTCTCCTTGATCTATGCATAGGGAAAACTGAAGCCAAGTTACAATGTCATTTGATATAACAGCATATTATCAAATGCTTTAAAGAGCAACCCATGACGAGAATTAACTTTTTTTTTTTTTTTCTTTATTGACTGCATGCACCTTCATCAGCTTAGTTTACCAACAACAAAAGGTACATCTTTTTGGAAATTGGAATTGATAGAACATAAGACAGAAGCAGAACTGATGTACTCTAAGACAGCAGGGAAGCCCATCAATCTCCAACACCTCTCTAACAGCTACAGCTGAACACTCTTCTCTATATTGCCTGGCCTGCACCTATGACATTATTAGAGAATACCAACTGAGAAATAAGCTAGTCAAGGAAATTAAGAGCTTCAAAACTGTTGTCGGTGTCTAGAACAAAATCCTTTTGAGAAACAGCACCTCGAGAGAAAATGGCTCTCCTAACCTCAACTCTGTTAAGATTTAGTCCATCTCTGTGAGATTTGATTTCAGATTGATCTTTCAAAATGTGTGGCCTATATAAAAAAAAAAGCAATGAGGTAAAAATCAGTTATGGGAGAAATGCAGCAAAATTACACCTCAGAAAGAACTCTCTGAAATAGACAGCACTTTCCAAAAGATCTTTATTGCAAACAGATGAAACAAGCAAATAAAACAGTTTTCTAACTGGGTTAAGGGAAACCCAATATGTTTTCTTTTAATCTTTTAGTATTTTAAACACACTTATTTCAACCTCAACAGTCACCCTACACATGCCTGGCAAAGTCTGAACTAGACTCTTTATAACCATCACACTGGGTCATTTTACATAATTCGGATTTGATATTTTTGTAACCAAAAATGAGAAAAGATCAAGTGATACGACATGCCTGTTCTGAGCTTTTTTTTCCTAAACAGAACCTCAAATGCTTGACAATCAAACTTAAATGACAGCTAAAATGGTTATTTTAGCATCAATTTCAAAGAAAACATTGAGATTTCAAGCAAACCCTGTAGCTGTGAGGTCAAATTCTATAAAGCCTGTTTTATTTTGGTTTAGGTCCAACCCCAGACTTTCATGTGAAAGCTGAGTGATAACCTGAGCATATACACAGTATATGTTGTTATGATGGAGAAAAAGAAACTTACCCTTTGGCCAAAGAAATAGCAGGGTTGTTGGTTTTGTTTTTGTTTTTGTTTTTAAAGCCCTCAAAACCAGACAGCACATATATACAGCCCAAATGGTATCATGTGTTGATCTTGTAATAATTTAAAAATTATGTTCTTGACCTCGTTAGTGGGATGTTTACCAATATATTGATACTTAAGAAAAGGTGTTGAAGAGTAAGAAAAGGTGTTAGAAGAAATAAAGAGGAAGAAAAGGGGTCTGTGTAGCTATTAAGAAGATTTCTAGGATAGGAAGAAAAAGCATTAAGGAGAAACGTAACAGACTTTAAAAGGACGTCTCTCAAGACTGAATGGTTCCTCCTCAGAAAAAAGCAGACACACACAGCTCCTGAGTTATCTGCAGAAGTCAGGAGTGCCAAAATTATCATCATAACATAGTAAACCTTAAGGTAAGATAGATTTGTATGTAGATATGAATGCCATTTTAAAGATTTGCTTCAGAAGTGTTAGTCATTTAGGTAACACACAGTACTTTCGTTTTAAGAAGGTTCCCAGACCAGCCTACGTGCACAATTTCTCACTGAGAACACATGTGGATGTTTGGATTCTTTTTAACTTGCTAAATAAAAGTTGTTAATATCCAGAAGCACTGTAGTGCAGAGTCAGGTCTAAACTACAGAGAGCTAAAGAATTTAAGTCCTGACACAAAGGGGTTTCACTCAGATTAAAAGGGAACAAAGACACATCTAATCTTACTGCTGCCAACTCAGACCTAGCTTGCAGGGCACCGTTAATTGTAGCCTTTTAGTTGTACGAAAATGCAGAACATCAGTAGAAACCCGTTTATTTATGTTCTATGTGTTATACATAAAAATGCTTTAAAAATGAATAATGTGAGAAGTTTTAATGTTAAATGGCATGTGTGATGACATTTACTAGCTCAGCGCAATCCAGCTGTGACCACAGTCAATACAGTATAGGAACACAACAAAAGTAACACTTTTGCAACCAAAATCTAGGATGTTGACCATCTGTATCACAATTCCATTAAGCAAATAAATACTTATCCTATTTAGAGCTGAAGAAAATCTAATAAAGTTAAGTATTTATAGAATAAAAATGGATTTGTAAACCCTATTTTCAAGTAATCTGTTTAAAATGAATTTTACTATTGCTTACTCCAGGCCTTAAAGATTAAAAACAAACAAACAAACAAAAAACAATTGGCCCAATAAGCTAAGATTCCTCAACCCTTTAAATGATCTATTTAATATTTTAATTTGACTTTGCTTTCTTTGTTAATAGTACCACTTGGGATATGCATTGAAAGCTCTTCCACAAGAGTTGCAATGGAAAAACCTTAGTTTGAGACAACACATGCCTGCCTCAGGGGTTACAAGACAAATCAATCTATTTTTCTCCTTTCCTCCAAGGGTAATTGGCCTTTAAAATTACAGAGGAAAATAGGCCTTCATGTCAGTACAATGCAGGCACATATACAGCCATTTTCCATTTCTTTTTCAGTTTGAATTCTCAGCTGAGAACTAAACTTATAAAGGTGGGAAAATAAAAAGAAGATGAATGATTGCATCAGTTCAAATCCTCTCCAATAACAAGCAGCACTGTGACCAGCATTTGAGTCTGGAATTTACTGAAACCTGCTATGAATAGCTGTCTTTTTCCTAGTCAGCATTTTTTTTATTCTTGTTTGTGATAAAATTTACTTGAATTTTTGTGACAGCCTGTACCACTGGCATTCATGGAGATTTCTCACAGAATTTAGTTAAAATGAGAAGTTATAATTATTGCTTCATTTCTCATACAATCTCACAAAATGATGCTGATTTTTACCTCATCCTTATAAAATTGCCTTTTTCAAGCAGCAGTCATGGCTATGAGTATCCCTACAATCCTTATGCTGTGCTACACACACAATCATGTATAAACTCAGAGTTTCAGACTTCAAATATTGTTAAATTGTATACAGTAAATTTTAACTTGGCTAATAAATTGTTTCAAAGCAGTGAAACTCAGACGATAGTCTTCATATTTTTCTATTAAATGTGATTTGTAATACGTTACTCATATAATACCTCTAGTAAGAAATTCTCATGCAAAAATATTTTCCAGTGCATAAAGATGAGTAATCAGCTAAACTACAACTGATACACAAAACCAACAACAAAGCTGAAAAAAGTCAAAACAACTTAGTCTTTTAAAAACAGTACTAAAATTCCCTTGAAACAGAGTATTAAAAGTGTACCACTAAACCTTTAATGTGAACTTGCTCACTGGGAGTGTGTATACAGGTGTAAAGCAATTATTAGATTTGATATCTGAATGAACTCAGGTTCCCATTAGAGCTTGAATGCTTCAGTGACCCTATTATTTTCCTTCCAATGCTCCCAGACCTGATCAACTTAATTATTCTGACTAGTGAAACATTTAGGACATGAATGCATGATTTGTCTTAAACCAAGAGAGACAACTGAAAGTACTTCATAAAATAACACAAAAAAAGAACAAGATATGTGATGTGATGTGTCAAATCCTGGAAGAAGGTCAGGTCTAAGTAACAGTAACAAAGAAACAGAAAAAGAGATCCACTGCAATAAAATCACATTTATTCAGATATTTTGCCTTGAACTTCTAATTTGTAACCTTTATTGCATCTCATGTACAGTGCAAAAGGTATATCTTATGCATCAGAAGGGCGAAACAAATTTCAGAGAGTAAATAAACTAGGTCTGCTTCAGTAAGGAAAAAACCCAAACCTCAAAACACAGAGAATGTGTCTCTCCTTTCATGACTACACACACGCTTTTAGCAGTTGTCCAAAAGTAAAATTAGATCCTCTAATAAAAACCGTTTCATGTCAGAGAGGACAGATTTGCTGATGTAAAAGATGTGTTTCCCTGTTTTAGTTGTACCTACTATTTTAGTGTTAAGGAAAAGTGTGTGACATTGCAAAAATACATATTCACATTTTGAACAGATTTGGTCTGATGGTAATAAACCATACTCCTAACAAATAATGTAATTTAAAATGGCTTCCAAAATGTCCTATTCCCAGCTCCCCTATTAACACTACTGCTCTTACAATTTGTATTTGCTCTGACAGTAAGTTGACTGTAAGGCTACGAACAGGCCAAAGAAATAAAGACAGTAATAGGTTCTGAACTTCAAGTATAAAAGCAGCCATAAAGTTAGCATCTTCTCATCCGAATGCATTTGTCCTTAAAAAGAATCAAACTGACATCAAAGTGGTCCCCTTGCCCCTTGCCTCCTTTCACTAATGATATGTAATGGCTGCTGAGCCTGCAATAAACGTGTTTATGTCCAGCTAGATTGCCATCATTTTACAATTTAATCTGATACTTTTAGGAAAGAAGAAAGTCGTGAGAGACCAGCACCAGCTTGTGCTGAAGGCATTTCTTGACATCAGCCTTCACTTTGCACTTCAAATGGAAGTATTCAATTTGACAAAACATACAGAAAGTCAAGAGAGAAGGCTCTTCACCTCTTCTCCGAAAGTGCCTGATAGAAGTCAATACCAATTCCTTTACAAAGTTACAATCAAAACCTGCCAGATGAAAGTCAAAAGGGAAGCTTTCTAGCTATTCCTGACAATATTTTATTAAAGAATGGCATAAGAACATGTTTGCCTCAGTAGGATCACCCTCACCTCCACTTCTCATTTTTATCGGTTAGCAGTTTAAATACTGGAAGTTACATCCCCCATGCATAGATGCTTTATTCTTTGCATAGAACATGAAAGTAATGAACTCAAAGATAGGGAAAAAAGAGAAAGCTCTCTTTTCTGTAAAGGAATTTTTTTTCAGAACAGGAGTTGGATAACACTCCTGAAAAGCAAGTATTTCCCACTGTTTCATGTAAACTGGCTACCATAGTTTTTCCTCCATACCCAGACAATTGACAGTCCTTGTCAAAAGCAAACAATTTTCCTTGTAGCCTGCAAAAGTCTGTCTCCTGTATTTTTTATGCATCAGAAACAAATTCTCTTTATATATATATATATATAAAAAAAAAAACCTCTGCAATAACTTGTAGTCTACATGCAAAATGAAATATTTTAAATAATACAATAAAGGCAAACTATCCATAATTATTTTTTGATTAAATAAAATATCAGCATTTTTTATTCATGGCTAGGTTAACATTTACGATTCAGCATTTTGCAATATTTAAATTGAATTGAATATGCTATGAGAAAACTTAAAACTACATCACTCCTGTATGACCAGCTGGCACAGGCTGTAGCCGTCTGTGCCCATCTGCACCTTCATCGTATAACATTAAAGAAAAGCTCCTGTCTGAGCCTGGCAAGATGATCACATCACTACCTGTTACTTCTCTACACACCCCAACTGAGAGTAACTAGATACTGCATGTGACTTTTACCATGAATTATTTGCAACGAAGGCATATGCGTGTGTCGTGGAGCATGTTATGTGAAAGCGAAACTGTTGCTTATTAAAAGAATTCATACAAGAACGTAATTTAGGCTATACATGACAGACTCAGAGGTAAAATATAATAACTTTTAGGAACTTAGGAGTTGAATTTCTTCCTTGGCCGAGCACAGACAACTCCTTTATGATTCAACGTGAGACCTTGGTGCTCACAAAAGGTAGAATGTGACCCTTTATGTTCATGTAAAGAATAAAAGTATTGAAGCAGTTAATGCTGTGAGAGCAACAAGTTTTCATTAAAGAGCTCAAAATACTTTCTATTTATTAATACTTGTATCTGAGGAGTGTCATCTTTTAAGGCTTCCTGTGCTATTTCAGTACAACTCTCTCAGATTAATGGAACCCAAAAATTAACAGCTGATCACTCCATAATCCTGATCTATTTTGCTTGCAAAATCTCTCAGTGTACCCCTTCCCCATCAATACAGCTCCTTCTGCATAATAGCAAGGACCTCAAAGGAAGAACGGCAGGGGTAGCGTGTGATTACAGCACATGCAACTGTTATTCAGATGGTTCCTAAGAACCTGCGAGTATTTTAGGACTGCCTTAAGAGCCCTTCTGCAAAGAATAAGGGGACAATGATGTTTAGGTGTACTATTATTGTCTGCTTTTTAAAAATAGGTTTAAAAACTCTAGGGCTTTTTAAGACCATACACCAAAATATTGCTTCCAAATGAGCCTGACTACCTAAACTACCTATTTAGAAAAAAAAATGCAATTACGTAAATATGGACACAACTGTTCCAGAAGCAAAATACCTATATACACAATAACTTCTTTCTGAGGTCAAGCTTTTCTACCTTTCCCAGATGCATAACTACAAACCCTTGCTTTACTAAACATTGGGCTGTGACAGTGCTGATAGCCTGTATTATGCACTATGAAGAGGGCCCTAAAAAAATGTTATCATCTGTATTCAAAGCACAACCAGGTCTGGCTTGATAGACACTAAAGAACACATCCTATTAGTAACAAGAATATGAAGTAAGTTCTCAATGCAAGTTCCAGAAGTTTTAAATACAAATTTCACTTTATTTTGAAAGAAAAATAAACAATATAGAGCTAAAAAGAAGTTAAGCTCTTCTAACTGACTGAGGTTTCTTCATCCCACTATTTCTACCTAAAATGCTCTTGAGGTCACCAATTAACAGATGATAACAACCCACAAGTGTTGCACTCTCTGGACATATGTCAAAAATGGAGAACTAATTGGCATCTTTCAACCTCTCAATACCAGAGCCATAAACTTTCATGAAATTACTTGCCACTTATGAAAGGACCCCCAGAGCAAGCAATGCCAAGGTTAACATTGATTGTCATTGGTTTTGTCAGGCAGTGATACAATCTTAATATTGCTTACACATTCTTTTTAAATATTCTGTTAAATGTTTGTATGTTGTCTTTTAGGCACTTTTAGTTGAAATTAACTTACACTACAATTCAAAGCTAGGTAACGGATGAATGAGTTAAATGAGAAGAATTTTTCCATGAGTTTTCAACTATTATTTTGATTCAAAAATAACTATATCCAAATGCTAATGCCAACATTCATAATATGAATAAAAACATTTTTACATACATTAATGCTAAGAAAGCAAAATGATAGTAATGTGCTGACTACACCAGAAAATTAGTCCTTCCTTCATAACTTCAGGCATGACCACCTTCTTTTAAATACCATACTCATCCAAAAAGTTTCTATAGTCTTTTCTCCTGGAGATCTTACATAAATATGAACAGATTCCTCTCTGCCCCTTTTGGTGTTAAACAAGGTTATCTAGTTACCTAATCTTAATTAAGATAATATAGGGCTTCTGTTTATGGACACCTACCTGTCTGCTGACTTCTGCCATGCAGTCTGGCTTCTCTGCAGTTTTACTGCCCCACTTGCTCACTGAAGAACTCTAGCTATACTGTGTTGGAAAAATACACTTCTCCAGCTCCACTGAGCAGTGAGAACTGCTGTTCTATGCTTTTAAATCTCACTTGGTTACTGCATTGTTTCTGAAAGTTAAACTACTTCATATCAATTGCTCACAATCCTCCTGTGTTCCCTGACCTCTTTGTCAGTTATTAATTTCCTTAATACATTATCTATCAGTTATTCTTCCCTGACATACTAAACTTACACTACGTTAAAATTCTCTACAAGATAACACTGATATCATACTCCAACTTCTGCACTGGTAATTGAAAATGAGCTGCATATATAACTATGAACAGGGGAACTGAGAACTACTGAGCAGATCTATTCAGAGCAGGAATAGAAAATCATCTGTATTTTCTCAACTCTTGCACAAGCCAGATACCACAAATTCTAGGTAACAAAGACAACCATAAGGAATCCTGTATTTCACCTTTTTGTTTAGCTAATAAAGTCGCTAGATGCTTTTGTCATTTATTTATGCTTCTATCAGCAAGAATCTGAAGCACAACATACAACAAAGGACTGGTTAAGTATGTTCCCCCACCTGACTACATTACAGGAAAACATGATTTCCCATGACTGTACTTTCTTGGTTCCAGCAGTGATGAAGACAGGGCAAAGGAGAGAAGAAAAAAAAACAAAACAAAAAACAAACTCTCTCTAATGCTTTCCCTTACTTCATTAGTAAGAATGACAAGGTAAGCCTCATTTCTCTTACTGTTTGCTTCAAGCTCCTCTCCCGTTCTCAGCCTTTGTCATCACAGAACATAAAACGTAACTATTACACAGACTCTTCAAATCTTTTTGGAGTCCTCCATCAACTTCCTCTCCACACTGAACCCATTCTTCCCATACACCTGGTTTTGCTTTAATTTGTAGGTGAATCAGCGTGATTTTTACCTGCTTTTCCCTCTCAGCATTTTCAGAACATGGCTATATAGCCTTTCTTCCAAAAATTTTGATTGGTATCCACAACATTAGGTAAGCATCCCACCATTCCCCAGGCCACTCCGTATCTTGAAAAAAAGGAGACAGTCACTCAGTCTTTTCATCTATCCTGATGCAATGGGACTAAAACAGCCCACTTATTCAGCTCGTGCAATGTGTGTGAATGTAAAGCTTGAAGAAGTAAATTCGTATTCACTTGGGCTGGATCGGAAGCAGTAATGACACCTTATACAAATATGCTCAGGAAGATTTTGGAATTTAAATTCTGCTCTTAACCTTTCTCCAGACTGAAGCGACAGAAGGGAAGGATAGGGCAAGGGTAGCTTGGCTGTGTATACAGCAGCAGAAGAGGCTCAGAACAGGTCACTGCTGAGAGTGCAGAAAAATGAGCAAGTCATTCAGGGACAAATCTTGGYCTTTAGCATCTTCTGAACACAGAGGACTTGATTTGCTAATAAGGATGAGGGTTGTTGGGTAATCTTTTTCACTGTCACAYAGAAGAGACTTTAGAATCCCACATCTCCTCTTAGATGCCTTCTAGGCTTGAAAATAATGTTTTGTGCCACAAGATAAACATTTTTCTTTCCAACTATTTTTCCCTTTTAGTTTACACAGTACCACTCCAAAACTAGTTTTACCATACAAACAAGGAAATTATGAATTTAGGTGGAAGAAAAGAAAGTCAGGAGCCTCTGTCTGGGGTGGGAGAGAGTAGAAACTTATACAGATTTTGCTGCCAGATAAAATGATTAGGAAAATACATCTTTAATGCCACTAAAATAACATTAATCCCTCAGATATTTTTTGCCCAAAGCTGGCAATGTCCTTTAGAATTATGTTTTGCTGTATGCAAACAGTTTTAACTACGAGCTCCTTCAATTTCATCTGAGCGAATATTTTTTCATGCTTGAACTAATTTCATCTTTACAAATAACAAAGTCAGTGTGTTAATGGTTTACACCTATTTGTGATTCACTAGGCACTGTGGCCTTTTAACTATCACCCACCTCTTCCTTGTATTTTCTTATACAAGCCCAGGAATTCTGCTTGCTTTTAAAGCCAAACCAATGAAAACCATGAACAGCTTGTCCACTGTCCACCAGGAGCAGATTGAATCAGATTTCAGAGCACACAATGCAAAGAGTGTTTTGTTGAATTAAACTTTTCAAAGGACATGTTACCTTTTTTTGTTTGTATTCTCTTTAACTAGATGTTCTAGACAGCATTTTCTACAAAACAGGACTGAGACTTTGCTGAACATTGATGATAATTCTTGTTGATGCCCAAGTACTTCTCTTGCACTAGATACTCAAGGAAACAATGATGTAAACTTAAAGAACAAATGACATTTTTGAGGCTTTTAAACTACTTCATCAGCTGTTTATGATGAATGAAAAAATCAACTAGCAAACTTAGTATTTCAACAGAAAATAGCATGAAAAACAATAGTAAATAAAAGAAAGCCTGCATTTCGRTTTAACAACCTGACTTGCAAGTTAGCTAGGCTTTGGATAGAGAAAGCCATCTCTACAGACTTTTTTTTTGTGAGGATGGGAACTTTTTAAAATCTTTTTTTAATTCTATGAAATTTACATCTATGATTTTGAAATATCCTACTCAGCAGTAATGGAAAAGCAAACTGTAAATGAAAAATTTTCAAAAGCTTTAATACAAAATTCGTTACAGAGATTTTTTTTTTTTCATGAAGTATGCAAATCTTGTCACTTATATTCCACGTGCTCTACTGACTGCAATTTAAGGCAAATAATTATTTCATAGAACAGCATGCTTGCAATGGGCTGAAAATGATATCTATAATACAGAAGGGAAAAAAATAAGGAGAGAAATACTCTGAAGTATGCAAAGTATTTTCATATCCCCTTTTTAAATTTTTGACAAGAATGCATTTAAACACTCTTTGAACAACACAGACGCATGAACAGTAAAAAAGAGTCAAAGTGCTAACTGCAATTTGATTTATTGTGTTTGCTTTGAGTTATAGTTCAAAAACAAGTCTTATGTACTTCAAGTCCAGCACAGCATGAGACAGCTATAATGTCTGGAAAGTCCAGTGGGAAGGATTAGTAAATGTCACAATACCTTCAGGGCACAGCAGATCCTTAAAATAGGTAATGATTCAAGAGTTTAAACAGGAAAAGTACAGCAGGGTGCCTTGAAAAAAAATCTGCATCAGGCTGAAAGGTCTACTAACTTAAGCTTAATGATGAGCAAACTAAAAGGTCACTCTGCATTGTGATCAGTGTATGTTCAGTTACAGCTGTTTGATGTGACTGATGCAATCATTTAGCAGTCCAGCAAAATAACTATTAAAACAGTTCAAGTCACAAAGTGCCTCTTAAAAAAAGATCATCCCCTTTTCTTCTACATTATCACACCCCTATGATGACAAGACTGTTCACAGAAGGGACCTTCTGAACGTTAACTAAAAATGCCTTTTATGCTTTAAATATATGTTCATATGTTTATGTATGTGTACATAAACACATTTTACCACTTCAAGAAACAATAGATTATGTCTTTTAACATGCAAAGTCTCACTGGAAAAAATGATATAGTAGTTAATCTAAATTAACTTGATATCCAAGACTTCTGATTTTTATTTACAACAGAGGTAATGACTACTTGTACGATGTCTGGAAATTCATAAGCTTTATAATAATCCAGTAAAAATGGTTATCATCTATATTACTGTTCACATATGGTCCTCTGAATATTGATTAGCATATGAAAACAATTACGATTTTGCAGTTTAAAGACACTAAGAGCAAATAACTTTCAAACTAGTTGTAAATTTTGATTCTTCTTTAAAAACACTCTCATAGTAGGGCATTTAAAAAAATCTTTGCCATCTGAAATTGGAATAAAAAAATACAGGTCTAAAAATGTTCTCAAAAAATCCTAAAAATAATATTAAAATGAAGTTCTGATAAACTGACTAACCTTTTCCTTTAAGGTTTCCTAAAGGAAACCTTTTCCTTTAAAAAATGCTGAAATGGAATACTGAACAATTTTCAACACTTTTCCCAAAACATTTTTGAAACAGAGAACTCAACTTTAGGTTGACTTTAAACCTAAAGTCAACTTTAGGTTTAGGGCAATTATAGGTTTCTGTAAAGAATACGGTTCCAGAAAATTCTAAATTTTCTGAAAATACTTTATTACACAAAATATTAATTTTTCCTCCTTAGGAAGATTTTTAAGCACTGACATAATTTTCATTTTTTTCTTGGATGCTCCCCATCCAGGGTCATCCCTGTCAGCTTTGCAGAGAAGACAGATGATATAATGGGAGTATTTTGTGCAACAGCTGCTGAGAATATTAGTTTCATTCTCACTTGCCTTCACTAGATCTTTCAACTTTAATGAAGGGGTTAACAGCATACTGCAATATTTTATTATGAAATATCTATGTACATTTACAGATTATTTTAACTTCGTACACTTTTGAGTTTCTTCTCAGTTTCTTCTGAGTTTGCTTGTAATCAAATTACTTTATTTTTTCAAATTATTTTATTTCTGCTTCGTAAGAGGAAGTACAAAAGGTTAAATCTCCTGCTAAATGTCCATCTCTTTAGAGAGTAATAAGGAGAAGTGATAGAAAGTTTCAGAATCTTTGCAAAAAACAAAACAAAGCRACAGTAACCGTGAGGGGTTCATAATTTTTTTTTTGTGAATGAGGATACTTAACAGGATTTTAGCCTGCAGTTTGCCAAGGGCTAACTGATAAGATTCATGATACAGATAAGCCTCAGAAAGACTGTTTTGCATATTAAGTTGTGTCACCAAAAACCCCTCAGATTTCTTAAAAAAAAAAAAAAAAAAAGAAAAGAAAAAGAGCGTCTTCATACCAATTTCTCACTGAGAAAAATAATTTACATTCCACCAAGCCCATTTCCTCACAATATTACATTTTGAAGTCTCTAACAAATGCAGAGCACTCATACTTTTGTAAATAAAACATTAATTAACTTAGTAGTTAACTTGTAGAGCAGTAAAATCTACATCTACAATCTAATTTCACCTAAGCTGTTTAACAACACAAGCTAGCCACTCCAGAAAAGAAAGCTGAATATATGGGAGAGAGATGAATGGGAGAAACAAATTGAGTTCTGTACTATATTGAAGGCTGGTAAGAGTCTAAATTAACAGCAGTGGGAAAATATATAGGACTATACTRCTAACAGTCTGAGCAAATAGAGATGCTGGCTGCAACATGAGGAGAAGAGAGAATGGGCACAGAACACAGCAGCAATAGAGCGGCCTTTACCTACCCCATACAGATTGGGTAAATAACACATTGGACTGTTACGCAGACACCAATCTTTTCAACGCTATCAGTGACTATCACATGGAGCAACCCAAAAGAGGAAAGGCAACCTTTAGGTTGGTGCACAGTAGCTTTTAGAGGATCTAGTTTAAGGTCCATCATGTAACAGTAGCCATGTGGTACTGTGGCTTAACATCCTTGCATGAACAAAACTACACCAAAAATTGACTAGTTCTGTTCAACTTGAAAAAGGAGGCCTATATAAAAACAAACAACCCCCCCCAAACAAACAACAACAAAAAAGATGAAAGTTGTTAAAAAAGTTAAGGGACAGATTGTTCACCTCTTACAGGTGGCATGAAGAATGCTTAAACATACCCTATTCAGAAATACACAGCAAAGACATACCAAGTAACAGTGATAGGTTTAAGATGCAGGAAAAAAAAAAAAGGTGTGATTATGCAGTGGGATACAGGAAGTTGTTATAAACAAGCAGGCATCCTTCCAAACACTCAGATCGTGTCTAAATTAACGGAACAAATCAGCATGATCTTTGCATCATGACTCCAGTACTAGGTATTATGCATGCACACAGGACAACACCAAAAAATTTACAAAGACAAAAACAACCCTGATAAGAAATAGTAATGTTATTTCCACTACTATTTCCACTGTAGCATATGAGTAAGGGCAAGAGCATAAAGGTTTTTCAAACCCCCCCCAAAACTGATAGAATTATTTCCTACACATCTATGTGGTGCTGAAAAATCTCACTAAGTATCTTTAAAAAAATCCAAGGTCAAATACAGAGTCAGCATTTAAGCAAACCACYTAGCCCTGGATATTCTGGGTCTAATCCTAGTAGTTCAGGCAGCAGTTAACCTGTCTTTCACTCTGAAAATGGCTTCATCATCCAGTTTGGCTTTATGCAATTAAACACCTCCCCACCTGTAATTGACAACTGATGTAACTAAACATTAATTCTTATCCTACAGAATTTATATTTAATCTATAATACTAATATTGACCATATTCAGATAATACACTAAAATCATTGATTCTTACTCTCCAATCCCCCACCTTTGCAAAATTTACTTTTTGTACAAAACCCCAAATYAATTCATATCATACACCCTCTATATTTCTTCCTTATGAAAGGAAGAAAATTCAGTTTCTCAGTAWGTTTTGTCTTGCTGCTTCTTTCAGATTACCTATGAGATGACTGTTCACATGAACTACAAAGAGGTTGAAGKAGTTGGGCTTGTTTGCTCTTGTTGAAGAGAAGGGCTAAGGAGGGACCTAACAGCAACCTTCAGYGCCTGAAGGTGAATCACAACACCTGAGTCAAATGCTTCTTGGTCATGGCAGAAGGTAAAACAAGAGACAGCAGTCCAAACCTGCAGTTTAAATGTTAGGAAAAAAAATCTACACTAGGAATGCAGGGCAGCACTAGAATGGGTTACCCAGGAGGTTATGCAGGTTTTCAGGACTTGGTTTGACAAGTCACAGCTGACTCCATCTAGTGTGGTGATAATCCTGCTTCAAGGAGGAGATTGTACTAGATGATTTCCAAAAGCCCTTCCAAACATTTCTCACACCCTATCAACTCCCCGATTCTTGGCAAGCACACATCAGGGATTCAGAAATAATAAGTATTAACATTAGTTATTTTTGGCTTGTCATTAGTATTTACATCCATACTCTTCGGAGTTCTAAATGCCAAGGCTTTGGTTTCAATGATATTTTTCAAATAGGAAAGGGTTTTTTTGCCAATTCATCATTTCTAATCTGTTCAAAGCTTAAGCCAGAACTCTTGAGTGAGACTTCTTCGTAAGTAACCGTACATAATGAAAATAAATTAACATCTATTATTTAGCTTCATTCTTAAAATAGTTAATATATGCCCGCAGGCTAAAGCATATATTGAAAAAATAAACAAAAGTTATAGATAGGGGATCTTCACCACTTTCTGAGGACTCAGTGATAAGATATGGTAGAACTAGGATTCAGGCTAGCTGCCTGATAAATTCCTGATTGCACAAAACTACCAGTAATGGTTCAGAATTTAATAGATGTAAAATATTATTACTAACATATTCATAACTACAACAGCCATAGTCAGGTATGATTGAACCCGTAACACAGGCATTTAAGAAGTGCTGCTATGGATATGGTGCAGGAGTTCTATGTTTCTGGCTATGTCTATTCCACAGTATTTTATAATACTGCACCCATAGTGCATGTGCTGGCCACATCCCAGTTGTGGAGCAGGTGCATTCCTCGGTGAGGTACCCTATTCATTTTGTTTGAGGTACTCAGTAGAGAATAAGCCAGGTCACTTCTGGCTTGTGTGTCTGCGTTTCCTTCCAAATTGCCAGGAGGAACACTATGCATCAGGATACAGATGCAGTGAACACATGGACCAAGACTCTTGAATATGCCATCAAACATCTGTCCATGCCATAGACACAGCCAAAGGGACTTCAGTCAGCACAGTGATGGGGAGCACAGCCTCCCTGGATTATGTAAAAGTAAGTAAATAATAAACTTTCAAGACTGCCTCCCATCATCTTCAGCTAAAAGCCCAGAGAGGAAGTTATGCAAGGATAATGAAGTAGGGGGGGAGAAAAGTGGAAGACTGAGAAAACTTAGTCATCCTTCCTTAATTTGATTATGCCTAGATTTCTGATGGATTTCACCAAAGAAACACAACACTGACAGAATCTGTTCTATAACAGCAAAGAATAAGAATATACCAAGAAGAGAATTAAGCTTTGACAAATTCTTGAGATGTCACTGAGAGTTCTGAATGTTGTGTACCACACAATGAGATATAACTGAGAAAAGAGTCAGCATAGAAAACAGAAGGAAATTAAGAAGTTCAAAGAAACCAAAGGAAAAAAAAAAAATTACAGCACTGACTGCTTTGTGAAATACCAAGAGAAAGCAGATTTCTGATATCTGTATGGGGTTTTGGTGTGGTGGTTGTTTCTGGTGGCTTTTTTTTGTTTTGTTACTTTTTGTGGCCTTATTATAGCAAAGACAGTATCTGTAAGGACAGGAGTGATTGACAGATGTCTCTCCAGTGGTCTGAAAACACAAAGCACAAACAATTTCAGCTTCGCTTTATTCTAAATATATGACATATGCTAAGCTTACTTAAAAAAAAATATAGGGCAACTTCAAGGAAATAGTAAATTATTTGGTCTAAAACTATCGTAATAATCTTTTTGATTCTGCTTTGAGTTGTGGTATAACTTTCAGTCACCACTGAAAACTGCATCTGCCAAGAAAGCCCTTGTTCAGGGTAGAATTACGGTCCAAACAGGACTGAAGAGAGGAATTACGGAAAGGTACAAAAGAGTAATATGCTGTCATCTTATATGCCCACAAAGTTTGAATATACGTGAGTGCTGAAGTCAAAACCGTAACGAGTCCTGTCTGGAATGCAAACAAACCCATTTCAGGTGAAAGTCCATCAAACTTCCCTGCTCCCACAAAACCAATATCTGTCTAGTGAGATTTTGTGCTCTTTGTTTGAAAGACACAATGGGACAAAAGTCTGTAAACTTATAAAACATTATTAAAAATAGCTTTTATTCTAGAGAGTATAAATATTATATAGAAAGACTATGCATTATCAACAGGAAAGCAAAATAAGATACATAAACTAACTTCTATGATAGTAAAACAGAGTGGTTTCGACCTTCTGACTAAATATTTTCCTGTCACTTCTAGTAAACCTGCTTGTTATCCCAAAAAGGATTTATTTCCACTGTCATTTGATTTAGAATTCAAAATACTTATTCAGATTTAATTGCAAACATGCCTTTGCTTGTAGTTCATGGCTTTCTGAAGCTGGACTTCAGAAACTAAAACATGATTTAGATCTGCAAAAATCAGGATCACTGAGGGCTGAATATTGTATCCTCAAACTCAGCCTAAACACAGAAGTAACAACAAAATACAGGCAAGTAATTTTATTTATTTTAAAAGGACAGACGGGATGGCATACAGGTTCAAAATCTGTAGAGACTCCACGCCTAAAGCTATAAACACATACATAATATGTACTATATATGTACATTTACATAGGTACTTTATGTATGTACTGTATGTATATTTTGTATATATGTATACAAATATATATGGGATAAATATATGGGATTTGGGAAAGCTGATCAGAAATCTGTCACACTGGGAAAAACAAGGACGAGAACTTAATTAATGGGAAATAATATAGCTCAGGAAAACATTTTCATACAGCTTCAGATAAGACATTAAATGGTGTGCAGCAGCACACACTAGTTAAATACAGAAACAGAATAAAGAAAGCAGAGAATAAAACTACCTCCCATATCTTGTAAATATAAAGCCATGCTACATGGTGGATGAACGTACCGTGTCAAGAACAGCAGTCTGGCATGTCACTACAAGAGGATATAAGGTGTGGGGACAATATTGCTCTATATTCACTGATACCTCAGACATAAAAATACATAAAACATGAAACAGACTACAAAAATCTCTTAAATGTTTGCAGCTTAATTGATTTTTCTCTCAGAGGTCCTTGTGATTGAGGAGTGAAAATATATCTAATGAAAACACACCCATTTAAAGTAAATACAATAATAGATAATAACCATAAACACAGGCTCTGAAGTTAAGTGGCAGTTTCTTGTAAGATAGTATTAGTAAGACTTTTTCTTTATCTTTCCTTTAACTTTGGCTTTCTGTTAAAATAAAGTTGACCAATTCACCCAGAAACCAATTCTTATTTTATTCTACTGAATTTATTTTTAACTTTTAAGATAGCATTATATGTGATCTACGCATATGACTATGTAAGTTCTTTATCAGAACTTGTATGAAAAGATGTTCTAAACACAGGACACCCAAGCAGCAATCCCCACCCAAAATCATGAACATTTTTAACTCAGCTGAGTGGGGGGGGGGGGAAATTAAAATGCAAAGAAGGATTTATGAATTAAATTTATTTTTTATCTACCAGTCAGCTAAAGTTGAAACATGAATAACTGATTTAACACTGAAATGGTATTCAAATATTTGACTCCAATCCCCTATTGCTTCTAAATTCACTCAGAAGTCAAGATTATTAATTCTTCCTGACAGAAAATCAAGATTTAATGATCATCTGATAACCCTTAGGAATTAGAAAGTAAACTTAGATGATAATTCAGACAAAATAAAATGATTTTACATATATAAGAAAAACATCATGCAGAATGTCCATTTAGGCATTTCCTTTGGGGCAGTAACTAATTTTTAAGAAAATACAGAGCAAACAAGTATGTTTTGATATGTACAGTAAAAAGTTTACAAGCAAAAAGGGGACCTTTATTAATATCTGTGGACCTTTTACCATGCTACCCTCTACTTAGATAAAATAGACAAACAGAACCCCTCAAGCACACCTTCAAAAGAGCCTGTAATAGGAAAATGTATGAAAGCATTTTAACCCAATGACCTTGTTGCAATAATAATGCTTACTTTAAGACATCACTTTCAAGATCAAGGTGTCTATTCACCAAGGCATATCAGGCCAAAATTGTTAAAATAACGTGCTTTGTACAATTTTATAGAGAAACTGATTTCAACTTAGTAAAAATGATATGCTGTAAATGATTTTTAGGTAAATTTTTAGCTTTCAGGTCATGTCTGCAGGGAAGTAACATTAGAACTAACAGTGGTGTGAAAAATGGAGATGCAGAAACTGTACAGCCTGTGCATTGATTTTTTTTTTTTTGCCCCAGAACTCTCTTTGCCAGCAGAAACACTTTAAAACAAAGTACAAGCCAATGACAATCTATTTATATATGACTGTGTTCATTTTTTATTTTGTATATTGTTTAATGATATTTATACATCAAAGCAATTAAAATTATATCTCTCCAATGTACGTACATTGCCTTTCCTTGATGCAAAGTTACTATAAACACAAAAAATTCAACCAGCGCAGCATTCTGTCTAGCACTGAGTAAAAGATTACACCAGGAAATTTAAGAGCCAAAGTAAGCTCTAAAGGCAGTTCCAGTACATTCTGGCTGTAATAAAAAATCCTGACAGACGCTTCTCTGAAATCCTTTAGTTGTATAAACTTGAAACAGGATTTAGAGGTTCCCACTAATCTGACCTGTGAAAAAAACTGTTGCTGATGCCAAATCTCTTTGTTTTACCCTGACCATTTCAGCAATACATGTCAAATGGAAGAAAGAGGGGTGGGAGCATGTCCTACTCTGCAACACCAAATTATGTTTCAGGGAGGAAGACCAAAACAGATGAGAAACCTTCCCTCATCTCAGGTACTAATATGTAAGTGTTTAAGAAATGCTAATTGCTTGAATGAAAGACACAGCAAAATCTCAAGTTTTTGCCTTCCATAAAATCTTAAGACCTATCAATGTGAAATACAAACTTTCATAAAGCACAGTTTGATTTTTTTTTTCTTAACATTTCTGTATAGCAATCGACAAAAGATTTTGGAGACCTTTGTTGTATCTGCAGAAATGATGGGTGAAGATGAAAGACAAAAACAGCATTTCAGTTTTCCTTATTGCAACTCCTTTAGCATTTTTGCCCTGTCATCATGTATTTCACCTAAATTTAGTTTTATTTTTAACAGTATGTTTCTGACATTGGCAAAGGGCTTCCATATATTTCTGTGGCATTCACCACACATTTAAATCGTGCATTTAATCCATTTAATTTTTTGATCTGTATACAGTTCTTGAGTTGTATACATCACTAGTATTAAGTGGATTGCAGAATACAGACTGAGTTAAAGGTGAAAGCTTCTTTGAGTTGTCCTTCATTCTAACTTTATATGACTTCTGGGTTCCCTAATGATGCCATTCTTATCTATAAAATCTATTTCTTTGCTATTTTAAACATAAAACTTAAAAGGCACACTGAAAAGTGCTGAATATCTTAAGCGGTATACGAGGAACCTGGGACTTGCAGGAGGTAATTAACTCTCTTTTGCCTTTAAACCCCTCCCTTACTCTATCTTCCCATTCTGCTTTGTCAATTTGAAAAAGTATTTTGAGATACCATCTGGCTATTAAAGAGAGTGGAAGAAGGAAGCTTTAAAAGCAGCCATAGTAATGATAAAAAACACAGTCACCCAGTACACGCACCAAAAAGAATGGCCAAAATAATTCATCGTTCAGTGTGTCAATGCCTCTCTTCTTCACTTAGGGTTTACAATAAAAGCAAGAAAAGCAGCATGAAAACTGTTTTAAAAATCCATTTAGTATTTTTTTTTTTCTTTAGGTTTTAGGTAGGTTTTTCGATAAGTATGAATTTTCAGAATTATATGAACTTGATCTATTCCTAAGAGTTTCCCCTGAAACATCCTCCTCCCGCCCCTGTCCCCAAACATTCTGAACTGAATTATGTCATTTCAATGGGCATTGAGCACTGGATTGAAACACAAACAATTTGGGGAAGAAATTCCTATGAAAGCTCATATAACAAAATGTCAATCAACAAACTCCCAACAGAAAATGTTTTAGACCGATAATCTGAACATACGTGCATGCTAATCAAGTACCCCTTTAAGAATTACTACAAAAAGTATAGATATACATATATTTATAATAAAGATCAGTATTACTGTATCTACTACGTTTGTTATGATTAAGGAGACAAATCCCATTAGACATGTTTTAGAGAGGAAGGGCTGATGGAGGTGAACTTTTGAAAGGAACACGATTTTGTTCCCAAGTAATACAAAAATAAGTTTCAATGCCTGTGTCATATGACAGATTTCAGCAAAAATAACTACTTTCCATATCTGTATTTAGCCATGAATTTGCTTGGTCATTTTGGCAGTGAAGTTCTTGCTACTTTTCTCCATGAATACCTCAATCTCCAAAGCATTTTAGTTGTACATGAATCTAC
The DNA here is from genome assembly GCA_035582835.1 of Phoebastria nigripes. Classification (NCBI taxonomy): domain Eukaryota; kingdom Metazoa; phylum Chordata; class Aves; order Procellariiformes; family Diomedeidae; genus Phoebastria; species Phoebastria nigripes. Next base: position 3,473,888 of record JAYKAV010001334.1, read on the forward strand.
AAAATGTAAGGTAATTATTTTATTTGAAGAGCTTTCCTCTAGGATACCTGAACGATTGGAATGCATATTCTATTAACAGCTGCCTAGTACAGATCGGTTTGACATACAGTGTTGATATAAGGTGTGTGCATCTCCCTAAAGTTTCTACACAGGGAAACTCAGTATTACATATAGAAGTTTAAGTAGATGTTGGTTTAAAATAATCTTTCCCCTTCTAAGTACATGTAGAGGTAATGAGGGAGGAGGGGGTGTGAGGCATTAAAAGTCAATATGAGGACACAACGAGATGCAGGTTGCATTGAGTATGTGAAATAGAAGTAACAAGGAAGTACCTTGGAAGTTTAGTGAGGAATATAAAAATACATGGAAGCTCAAACATGCAGTAAACTCGGCCTATAAAAGCAACCAAATTTATGACCCTCTACAGTCATAGAGCCCGATTTCAGTAATGCTACTGGATGGTAACCTGAGTTCCTAGGAAAACAACATCAGTTGTAAGATTTAAGATCATTTTGACATTTTTAATACAGCTTCTTATACCATCAGTGTGAGTGAGGAAAGACAGGTAAAAATATAAAGATGGGAAGTGGCAATGCATGCATGCATGCAAAAAAAAATCTGAAAATAGAGAGGTCAGAGTGAACACGGAAAAAAAATGAAATAAATGCAAGTATTTCTTTAAGAGAATGCAGTAGTCTTTGCTACTGAGTAGCAATACACAGGCATCATTCTGTCATCAAGGAATAACCTGCTGAAAATAACTTGCTTAGTTAATATTTTCCCTTCATAAAGGGTAAATATCAAACATTAAAGTTATAGAAGGAACTGGATAAACTTAAACAACCAAATATAGGAACTTTAAAACAATTCAATATTTACTGAAAAGGAAAAGCAGACATTTTCTTGAAGTATTTAAAAAAAAAAAATGCTATTTTTCCCCTAAACTCTTTCTATATACAAACATTAATCTATACCAATTACGAAAAAAATTTTTGGTGAGCAGCATATGTCCATCTTCTATATCTTAAATTTGAAATTTGAATAAGGCTCAAGTTTACGCCAACCTTAAGTGTTGGATGATGATGTTTTGCCTGCAAGCTGCTTTCAAGTACATAATGTTACAGGTTTTTAAAATGTAAAAATATACAGAGTTCGTATGTTAAAAACTTCATGCAGTAAATCTAAGCTTTTATGCAGAAGGTGTTCTGCATAGATTCATGATTTCCTGGTAAGAGTCTGGACAAGAAACTTCATATGAGAGATGCTTCAAAATTTTTTGATACCACCTTTCCCGTTTCAGCATATAAATCTTTATGTGCTTTAACTTGCTAGCAGTTCACGTCAAGACTCTTAGAAAATGAGCAGGAAGTAAGTTTTGGTATTTATTGTACGTTCTGGCAGCTGCTCAGGAGAGCAGTGCTTAATCCACCTCTGTTCATCTCATGGGGATATAGACAGGAGAAGAACCCTTTTTTCTGCATAAAGCGTTAAGAGGATACATACTGCTGTCTTTGTTGGGCAACAGCTCGCCTTACAGCTCTCTCAAACCATAAGAACCACAGTCCTGCTCCTGAAGAGCTTTAAACTTTGCAGGCCGAACACTTAATCCCCTCCCAGCTTCCCTCCCTTCCCCCCAAAGAGTTACTGTCTGCAATTTTAAATGCCAAAGTTGTAACACAAAAAATTACAGATGCTGGCATTTGTGGAATTGATGCAATTGCTGTCTTCCATGCAGCAAATAGAAGTGATAATGATAAATGATGCTAACAATTATGCTGTTACAGTTTTAAATTAACTACACACATAAAATTTCCCTTTAGATTAACATTCCCTAAAACATTTATATTAGACTGGTCCAAAAAACCCTAACATCTTGAATATTTTAATTAAAATGCTTACCTCATACTACTTTCCTATTTTAACTTCCTAGGAAAAAATGCCTACTTCAAGGGCAAAGGCCGAGATCCATGTTTACAAAACATATTTCTATAAATGATGAGAAAAAAAAAAATTGAACTCCTTTTTCACTAGAAGCTTCTTTTCAATCTCAATATAGAAGATAAAATGCTTCGTTTTGAAGATTGTCAATGAAAACTGAATAACTGTAACTCATACTATCACATACAATATAGTCCCCAAACACATTCCCCACAATTTCTTCATTAAATTTAAATTCCTATCCCCACCTGTTCCTCTGTTGCTGTTTACTATCCCCTCAGATGTGCTAAGGTAGCTGTTTCATATGGTCACAATTTATACAGAACCACACATGACTGTTGACTAAACACAGCCAATCGCACATCCACTCACACACATAACATCATCCTGAGATGTCAACAACCAACAGAGCAGGAATTTCATATTTCAAAAGTCATTAATATTTTATGAAAAGTATTAAATTATGGAATCCATTATTTCTGGAAGATCTATGACCAAACTGCAGATTCCTGTATTTACAGCACTGTATGTATGTATACGTATGTAGATACATACATACAAAAGTAGGGTTGTGCGTACATATATACACATACATACACACCTAACACACACACACTTCTTTTGTTCTGCCAGACATCTAATTGGTAAAAAGCTGATTTTACATATATATCACTATATTAAATGATGCTGAAGTGGCTTTTTTCTCCTTCAGACTATAGGCATACACTTTGTTTCTAATAGCAAATTGTATTTGACATTTAATTTAAAAACCAAGCTACCCTAATCTAGAGCTCTTCTACAACACTGATAAAGCAATGAAGCTTTCCATAGGACAAAACCAATTTTTTTTAATTTAAGATAATTTTAGTCACAAGTAATTGAAAATGTAATTTAGAATTCATTACTTTGCGTGGTTAATTACAGCAGAACAGTTCCAAAAGATGATGATCCAATAAAGTAATAATTTTCTCTCTGAAACATGGTATCAGAGTAAATAAAATAATAAAATGCAAATTAATATGAGTATTTGAATTATATTGCAAACATTAAATGTATACCAATGTGTAATCCAGTCCTGATACTTAAGCATTACACCTACAAGCATGTTCTAGCAATTTATAAAACTGAACAATCTAGACAAATCTACAAAACTTATAACAGGCAGTTCTTACATCCTTAATTCATCATAAGGACAAAATGGTTTTATTCAATTATGACCATGCAATTAGTCCACAACTCTTCTTAAGCCGAGAAGAATGTATTTCCTAACCTCATCAGCTGCAGAACACAACTAAGCCAAGGCTTTATCTCCATTGTACATGAATTTTGCACCTCTTTCTTCAGAAGGAAAATAGAGGGCATGTGTTTAACCAAAATATCTGATTTAGAAAGATAATGAAAAATCTTTCGCAGTGATTGTGTCCAATCCACCTGCAGCTATTTAGCAGCAGAAGAATCCATGACCTTATTCCTCCTTCATAAAGGGCATAGAAGCTAAACGAACTCCTTGCCCATGTTCCTGAAAAACGAAAGTCTGAATTAACCTAAAAGTTTTTGCATCAGTCCCCAAAGTCTGTATCTTTTCTCTATCTAGCTTCAGCAGATTGGAAGGTTATCAGTAGGTACATGGTTGATGCAATTACAGCCTTCRGAACATTTTTGTCTGAAGATCTTTAGAATAATTTAAGTGGTTTTACTAGAGCTGAGTGGAAAAGAACTGTCATGCATAGGCCACATAAGAAATTTGCTGTGCTGAGCTACATGGCTAATTTTAAATTGCTAGCATCGCACCTTAAGTTAAATTTTCTATTTTGGTAACACAAGATGTCTTACTCTGGCCTAAAACATAGATTTTCCTAATAATTTTAATTCTCTAGGGCACAGATAATTTTAAACCCAGAATATCATCTTCCCAAGGATGTGTGTCCCTGCAGAAATACTGTAGTCTCTGTATACTCTAAAGGATTGTTTCATGATAGATTATACCTGACAGTACTTAGCAAGAATGTCACGTATCACAAATACTGGCCAATAATGTGCAGTGCAAAGGCTGCAAATGTCAGTATAATATTGGAGGTATCACAACACTAAACCACAGTATCACAAACGTTTGCAGAGACACTGTCATGATACCACGCCTAGTGCACAGCAGTGCTTTCAAGTTTATTAGGACGTCTTTAAATACTTAGTTTTATAAAACATAAATACCATATTCCTGTCTATTTTCATTTCTACATAATCCAGCGAGGGGATGTGAAAGTCAAGATGCCCATGGGTTTTGCTATGGTAAGTCACCTTGACTATACCATCACATTTCTGCCTCTTCAAAGCAGGAAGCAGGTACTGTATAACATAACAACCAAACCACCAGGGTTGTTTCTCATCACATTCATATTGCTCTTTTTCCACCTTTCTCCCCCAAAAGCCTTAAATACTTTCTTTATTTCAGAGCTGTAGTATGCATTTCATTATGGTCACAGTCATATTTTACCTCAAAACAATTTTTTAAAGAATCAGACTATATTTGAAGCTGCTGGAAAAAAGTCAACTAATGTATTTCAATTTACTAATTTTGAGGTTACACTTTTAAAATCAACACTGTCTTAAAGACAACTTGTTGCCCTTTACATAATATGAATTTTGTTAGAATAAAATGACATATATCACAAGACATAGCTTTATCTGTATGGAAGTCACTTCCAAACTGAACCTCCTCAAAGAGTGTCTAAAATCTTCACTAATTGGCTCTTTATTTGGATGATGAATTATGCAGCCAGATATGTAACTGGACAGCACTTTATCAACATACTCTGCAGACCCCAAAAAAAAGTAGTTTCAGATACTTTTCTTTGAAAACAGAAACTCTAAGATGCAAGTTCTAAGATGCAAGTATTTTTCTTTTTCTTTGGTTGCTATAATAAACTCTAGTTTACTATTGAAAAGTATTATGAATGAATTTGGAGAGATTTATTTCTTCTGGAGATGGTGACAAGTATTCTGCTGGTCACTGGTTAATGCAGATCTTGTAAGGTATTACTTCTTTACATTCAGATTTACGGTCCAATGGAATTACAGTGTTTTAGAACACATTATCCAATAACACTGCATAGATATTATTTCAGAGCAAAATACATGAAAGGATGAAGCAGTATCATGTTATTGTGGCTATTTCTAAACTTTGGAGAAAGATGGGAGAGTGACAAGTCAAGACTATCAGAAGAGTGAAGTCACTTAAAATTATCCTTTGTTATTCATAAACTCACTGTCTTTACTTATGTTTGTGGGAGATAATGATAATTTATGATCAGAGATATGAGCAACTATTATTAATTATTCTCAAACAAAGAAACTTCAGACTTACACGGATAAAAACATGTTTTTCAGACACAAATATGTGAGTGTAAACACCAGATAATTAACAGTAATTAAAAGTATCTGTGAAGACTACCAACTCAAAATGGCTAACCGTCCATTCCCACCAACCTTGATACTAGTTGATTCAAGTAGCAGAAATTAAAGTAGCAGAGCTATACTTGGTAGACATGAAAAGAATACATGTCTGGGATGGCAAAAATGCAAGGTTACATGGTTTATTTGCATCTGAGAAATATTTACTCAAACACATTTACACTTTTCTTGGAATAAACTGGGTTATGACAAGAAAGGTTTCTTTGAGCTATATTAGCACTAGAAACAAACATACAAAAGTAATTTTCTAATCATCTGTACTAAAAATTGTCATCAGCTTTGAGTTGTCTAATTTTATTATTTTTCATTATTTTACTGTTTATTAGTATTTAATATGCATATTATTCAGCAAAAATTTGACAACAAAATATCAGAGGATGTCAAACAAAAAATGTGAAAAGATTTTGGACTGCATCTTCTGACCTTGAAAAAATTTAGGGAAAAGGAGGGCTTACTGCTGTGGAAACTTCATTCCACAGACAAATACCGATTGCATTTTGTGAACTCTTATACCCCTTACCTTGTCAATAAAAGAACTGAAGATAAATTGAACTTCAGAATGTTCTGCCATCCTTAAAAAATATGAGTTACAAATTATTCAAGAAAGGTCAGTAATTAAATGAAAGCTGTGTGAAATAGAACAAAACAATTTGCATGATGATAAAAGCATTTTCTTACTTTAAAAGTGTGTGTTTTCCCCCATGCTGTAAATCTCATTACTTTTATATTCACCTTCTGAGGGGTTTAGTTTCACGATAGTGGTGATTCTTACTGCTTTTAAAGGCAGAAAAAGGTGAAGAAAAACAGCTTGTATTAACTCTAACTAAAAAGCTGTTTCCCTGACAGCACTCCTCTCGGCACAATCTCACCCATTTTAAAGCAACTGTGATCCTCACTTGTCACCTGGAAGCCCATCATAGGAAAAATAAACCTAATCAATGAAAGGGTTGCTATCATCTGCCAAAACCCCTTCTTTACAAACTGGCTTTAGAGCTTGGAGCATGGGGTTTGATTCAGTAGGCCCAATAAAGATCTGAATGGTTATCTAGACTGTGTCAGTTTGGAAATAAAGTATATTTTAAAGATCAAGAAATGAAAGGCACATATTTAAAATTAACACTAATTCACAAGTATAAGACCAAATAATCATCTTTCCATTGCTGATAAATGTTCCCTCTTAATGAGCACTGACTATTTAAGTGACATGTCTGACACAAAAAGATGATTGCCATCTTTGCACTATAAGTAAGACTTGCAAGCTCAGCACGCATATTTAATACACCTAACCGTACTTTATGCTGTATTTGTCCCAGGATATAAAAGCCTGCTTTCATAAAAGAAATTAAAACATAGTTAAAAGAAGATAAATACTACAACTAGAAGGTACTACTACAACTATCTTGCCCACTATGTAGCCAAATTAAAAATAAACTCAACAAAACAAAGAAATTTGCAAAGTTGTTTTCTTGGTGTTTTTTTGTTTTTGTTTGGTTTGGGTTTTTTTAAGGACACAGCCAATGAAACTTCTATACTCATCTGAGTCTGGCTAAAATCTACAAATAACCTGGAGATCAAGATGGAATCAGATTACTAAGTACGGGAAATCACTTGAGTTGAAAATGTCAATGGATCATTTGGTCTCTCAATAATAGCTGAGAAAATGCTCAATTAAGAAAACCTAAAATCAGAAATACAGCAATATAAAGTATACTGAACTGAACTAGCTACTGCTTTGTGAAGGAGTACACAGAGGGCTGATTACAGAGAGCTGATATAATTTGAATACTCTTTCCTTGATCAATAACTGAAAGTATTGCAAATATCTTTCTTTATGCCCGCCTAAGTGAACAAACTTGTACAATGTGGAAAGTTCTCCTCTTCTCTTCCAGTTCTTATTCCAAAGACAAAGTTCCAGATCAGGTATAATGAAGTGACTGTAACTTCAGTCTTAAAGCACTTAGGGATACTTATCCGCTATTCTATGAAAATAATATACATATTTTTATGCACACTTGCCACGCTTGCGTCTCCTACCCTTAGCTGAAATAATTTGATCTAAGTAATTTAACTAATTTGCCAAAAAAAATGTGGAAGGCAAGCTGGCTGAACTAGTCACCTTATGTTTAAAAACTCCTCAAAAAAANCCAAACCAATCTTAGAGCAATGCGAGAAAAACCAAACCAATCTTAGAGCAATGCGAGAAAATAGCTTGCGAGTAATCACAGACTGCTGTGGCAATAGGTTCTATAGATTACTTAGAAACAAGTTATATTTTTACTTCAGTATATGCTACTGCTTCAGAAATACATTGATATCATAAGGAATGAAAATGGTACAGTTAATGTATAAAAACATAAAAAGGAAAAAGTATACATATTGAACATTTCTGCTCAATAACTTTCACAGCAAAAAAGAAAAGTAGCAGCAAGACCCTTTTTGTATAGAAAATGAGGAATAAAGACAAATTGAACTAATATTTAAAGAAATAATTACAATTATTTTGTAATTAAAATATTTTCTTGAAAACATGACAATCAGAGATAAATGGGGAAGTGACACTAAAACTAACAGGCAGTATGTATTATCATAAAAGGAAAATTTACAAGCCAGATAAACTGAAAGTTTATAAACTTATAAACTGAAACTACATATTAGCTTTCTCACACAAATTATTTCACATTTTGGTTTATTTCTGCATGCAGAGTCAGTTTAGAACTAATGCCTGCTTAGGGTCAATATAAAATTTTATAGCTTCATGAAATATTTGTGCCAGCACAGAATTTTTATACATGTATGTGTGTGTCTATAGATACAAACATACATACATTTACCTATGTATAATACGTATACAGACACATACTTTTCAGTCTCATTTTCTGCACAGCAAAATTACTTTTAAGACCTGCATATTCCCATTATACAGCATGAAGATGAAGTGAATGATAAAAAGACATAGTATTTTTTGAATGATAAAATGTTTTGACATTTACTTTAAAAGTGTTTTAGCTCTCACATCTGTAATTTGCACCGCAGACAGGTTGTCTAAAATATGTTCTTAAATATATCAGTCTTGCTCATGGAGCATTTTACTCAGAGATTTGACTGCTACATTCCAATATTGTCTGAGGTACTCCTATGTATAACATGACATGAAACATTTCTTCATAATTCCTTCTGAAAATTGCAGGAATCAGGGCAACGCCACACTGTCAAACATGACAAGGATCATCTTCACCCTCTATGATTTTGACGTAGATGTAACAAAAGAAAAGCCATCCAAAAATCCTAAATAATGGAACTCAAGTATAACAGAGAAGAGACATGACATTTGCTCCAGAATACTACTAGTTTTTTTTTCTTTTGGATTACCATAAAATTCACAATACTCTGAACAAATGAATAAATTATTTATTTTATGTTTGCCACTATTTCTTTAATATACTTCAGTTACAAACCATGAAGGCCTTCATTACACGCCRAACACAATTTTACACAATTTTACACACAGGTATCTGCACAGCTATAGAGTCAAACTGGGCTGGAAACGCAGCTCTCACCCTTAACAAATTCTCATCCTTGGACCACAATGTTTAAGCATAGCTGAGATCACAAGTGTAATGTGCCTTTTCAATAGCAACATTTCATACATATCTGTGAAAATTAGTCCAATATAAGGCAAATGTTTAATACAACCATTAAAATACAGTTTTATAATGAACATCAGAGTTGGGTTTTCTTGTTATTTGTTTCTGTCCTCTAACCAGGAACCCTTACAGGCTCATATTCTTAGAAGCAGAGCATTTTACTTTTGGACAGTTCTGTTTATAAATTTCTACAGTTACTAGAACAATGTATTTTTAAAGAGTACAAAGATAAGTACTGATTTATGAGGGAATCAGTGCTATACTTCTAAATAATTCACCAATGATCAGAGGTAAAACTTGATATACCAACTTCTATCTTCACCTTCCTTTGCAGGATGGGGTCTGCCAATGCGGGCTGGATTTTCTGACTCTTCATCAAGAGGTTTAGAAGTCGGTTGACTTTTTTTTGAAACTTTAAGTTTGGGAAGCTAAATGCTTAATTGCCAAATATGTTCTATTAAAATTTACTTAAATAATGACTTGTAAAGAAGCATACTACATGAATGACTGAGTCCTATAAAATGTTACAACTTTTAAACATCTTCAATACATATACCCAGAGTGAAATCTTCAATATTCATTTGTGGCATTTAGGCAATATCTAAATCTGTATGAAACAACCACTGTCCATCTGAACCCAGAAAAGTCAGGGATTCCCAATCACTGAGTTTGTGCAAAGAAACTAATAACTCTTTCTCACCCACATACCTATAACTAATACAAAGTCCAGTTTTTGAAAGTACAGTGGGAACAACAGATCCTCAGAATGATTTTTCAGGGGTAATCTGTTATCAAACTATAGGTAATCCGTTATCTTTTTTGAAAATAAACAGTCGATACCATTTTAGATGCAGCATGCATAGCTATATACATGGATAATTAGATGTATAGTTCACTACTTGGAAAACTTCATACCTCCACTTTGATTATTCTTCTCTAATACTAATTGTAGAGAACATTTGTAGAAAGAGTAACTAAATGATACACTCATACTTCTTCAATGCAATGCTGTAGTTCTTCTGTAGTTCACAATACACTGTTCTTTAAACAGAACGTCTAGAGATCCCACGAGAACTTTACTACCATTCAAAGTCTTATTTCAAGTATGTCTTGCTTTGATATATTTATTGTTGATAGATAATTATTAGGTTGATTTGCTTTCCAAATTCACAGGTAATATACTATATGAATTATGAATTAATTTAGTTTTACATCAAGATGCACTCTGTTGTTGTAATAGCTGTTCAAAACAGCTCACAAGTGAGAAATTCTGTAAGCGCTAAGTACATCAAAACTAATAAAAAAATGAGTAAAAGTAAAGTACACCTTCTAAATTTTGCCCATATACGTAAGTACAAAAACACAGACCTCTTATTTCTGTGAAAGTGAGAGCACTCACAAAACAAAGCATAAAAGCACATAAAATATGGAGAGAACAAGCCCATACTCTCCATATGTTTTAAGAGATATGGCCAAATTTTCAGTGTAGTTAAGCCTTATTTCTTGGCAAATGCCTACAAAAACCCACCAGACCCGTATGAAAGCAAGCAAGGCCATATTTTCAGTTACATTCCCTTGTAAAAATGCAGAACTTTTAGAAGAAAACATGGAGGACATCAAGATTGTATTATCGTTACTGCATTTTTTATAATTTCTTTGAAGTGACCACCTTGTACCTTGAAATATGCAGGTTGCTGTCTTCAATATTGGTAATGTATTATAGTATCCAGCCTGCAAAGAAACTCGGTTTATGACTTAAGAGCTACTGACTTTAATATTTGCAATTGTGAATGTGTAAAAAAACCCCTGCAAAATATTATTTCCAGTTAAATTACCACTGTACTGTTAGTAAGTTAATAAATCCTTATGAAGATCAGACATCGAGGAGGATGTATGATTATATTTCTGATGGAAAGAAATGGCACGGTTAGGAAAGATGATTCTGTCTGCATCTTGAGGATGTGTAAAAAAAAGTTTCTGTCTTAATTTATGCTGTTTGAAAGCCCTGAACTAGTTTTCAAAACTTTATCCTTCAAAGGCATTCTTAATATTCAAAAAGACCTTGCTAATTAACTCCTAAAACTACCTCAAGTCCAACCTGCTTTTCCTGCTCCTTAGAAAAGTTTTAATTACACAGATTAAGCACTGGAATTCCAGCTGTCACCTTCCCATAGCTTTCTTCCTTTTTAAATAAGGTGCTTTTGTGCTGATCTCTCCTTTGCTTTGAGAAGAGCTTTGGACAGGTTGTTTTTATGATTTAGCAATTCCATACGACTATTAAAAATGATGTGACAGTATGGAAAGCACATTTAACCAGTTACAGAACACGTAGCTCTTTTCTGAAATGTTATGACATCTGGTGATCACATTAGGTTTTACCTAACACAGGTAAAGAATTATTTGTATACCTAAATGGTAGTTACAGAGAAGATCATGGCACTATCATCACAAGGATGACAGGACAAGGGGCAAAAGACTTGAGTTCCTTCAGGCTGAATTCCTTCTTTATGTAAGAAAAAACAACTTAACTCCATTGTGACAGCAATTAAACATAACAGGCTTCCCAGACAAGTGTTGGAAACTTTTTTGCTAGAAATACTCAAGACAACTTGACAGGAAAGCAGACCCTAATCTATGGCCCTTCTTTCAGCAGAAGGTTGGATCAGATGACCTCCAGAGGTCCCTTCCAGACTAGATTTTTCTATGATCCTGTGAACACATGCATCAGGCTACATAAACTACCACCACTGCAGTTCTCTCCCCTTTCTGTATTACCATTTATAGAATCACAGAATCATAGAATCATTAAGGTTGGAAAAGACCTCTAAGATCATCAAGTCCAACCGTCAACCCAACACCACCATACCCCACTAAACCATGTCCCTAAGCGCCTCATCTACACGTCTTTTAAATACTGCCAGGGATGGTGACTCCACCACTTCCCTAGGCAGCCTGTTCCAATGTTTAACCACTCTTTCAGTAAAGAAATTTTTCTTAATGTCCAATCTAAACCTCCCTTGGTGCAACTTGAAGCCATTTCCTCTCGTCCTATCACTAGTTGCTTGGGAGAAGAGACCAACACCCACCTCGCTGCAACCTCCTTTCAGGTAGTTGTAGAGCACGATAAGGTCTCCCCTCAGCCTCCTCTTCTCCAGACTAAACAGTCCCAGTTCCCTCAGCCRCTCCTCATAACACTTGTTCTCCAGACCCTTCACCAGCTTCGTTGCCCTCCTCTGGACACGCTCCAGCACCTCAATGTCCTTCTTGTAGTGAGGGGCCCAAAACTAAACACAGTATTCGAGGCGCGGCCTCACCAGTGCCGAGTACAGGGGCACGATCACCTCCCTACTCCTGCTGGCCACACTATTTCTGATACAGGCCAGGATGCCATTTGGAGGAAGATGGCTAAAAGAAGAATATTTCAAAGGATGAAGGGGATTTTACCTATGCAATTCCAGCTACCCTTACTGTATGAATAAAGCAGGTAATGCAGTGGGAGCAGCTCCATGGAAATGTACTTAGTTGTGAAGAGGTCTCTTGATTACTTTTCCCAGTGTGCAGGGCTCCTCATGTCAGGTTACATGACAGGGCCTGCAGAAGCATATATGTGTATATAAGCCAAGTAATGCAGCAGTTGCTACAACCTTCCATTTACAGACAGTACTCTCCAGCTAGGGTGCTGAGCATGGGCCATTTCCTGGATTTTCTTGGGCCTTAAGCCTTGTGCAGATCATGAGCTGACTAGATATGCATGAGAGGTAGGCACATGCAATTAGTGAAGGATGGTGATGATGACCAATTTAAAAAGAGAATAAAAATCATTAGAAATGCCTACAAACCCCTGGTCCAGAAATCATTATTAATACAATAGCTCACACAGAATTTGCAGTAAAAATTTAAACTACTCCAATTATATTTTAATCAAAGTCTGCTAATATTTACTACAGTGCACTCAGCAGGAAGCACTTTCCTAGATCCAGCTCCAATAAACTTGCCAAGTTCTGTATGCTTAGGAAATACAGTAATTTGTCACAAATGCCTCCAAAACCATTGAAAGTAAGTACACACTTTCCCACAAATACGAAAGAGAATTCACACATTTTGGAGTAATGTAAAATTTATCTGGGGTTCAGATCCAGACTAACTCAGCACTGTGGTACAAATGATCCAGAGTTAGGTTAATCCAGGCAACAACCCTCATCAGCTGAGCATTCTTCCTGCCATCACCTTCTAGCTGTCTGTATGAATTTGTCATAACTAAAACAGAACTGTTCAATTCCCACTAGTCCCACTTTCCTTGCTACATCATTTCTAGCTCATTGTGAACAATACAAGCATCCCACCTGCCATTGAACTTCGGCATTACCTTCAAACCAAGACTTCTTAGAGAAGTTTTCTCCTGAGAAGATACACAAACAGCATTTCCTTCAAACATAAGTAGGCAGATATGTTATAATTTTAAGTTACTGTCTATCTATGCCAGTATTTATCTAAACTGGATATTTATCTTCATGAGAACACCACAGAAATTATAAGTAGTTATATGCTACAGTTCAATTATCTACAGCCTTTAAAATACTGTATTTATTACTTAAAATACAGTAAAAAAAATTACTATATACAGCATTTTTTCTATATAGAATATTCTCTTGCTTACCATTAACAGCCAATACAAGAAATACTCTAAAATAGCTTCATATAATGAAGATACATTTTTCTTTACTTCTTGGACAGCTCGAAAACAGGGTGTAACTTGTGGTATTAAATTTTTTTAAATGATAAAATCCACTGAAATGCAACAACACTCACTTAAGCAAATAGTTTCATAAAACCTTTTGAAGGCATGGAAACAACATTTTCAGTATAGAACAAGAGACTCTCAGATTTTAAGAAAAAGAAATAATCTATAGGTATTAAACATACACTGCTGCAAAGAGAGTATCAACATGTTAAGTTCCATGGACGTGTAACAACAAAATAAATTTTATCCCTAGGTAATCAGATAGTTATGGATGCAGTAACTAGTCATCTTTATACTAAGAATTTACTTCAACATGAAGACTCAAATCAATTTCTAACAGCTGCCAATAACTAGACCTCCTGTGAAAAATACCTTCTTCCTTCCCCAAAAATATGAGAAATATTCTCTCCAAATTTCTTTAGTATGAAAGCCAAAAAGGGAGATTTGGACAAATAGCACAATTTTAAAGTATTTTGCAAGTCTTCAGAAGTATAGTTTTATCTTTTGGGAGAAAACACTATAGCATTCTAGTCACTAACTAGTTGACAGTATATCCTGCTTCCCYAGAGTTCTTGAAATAGCAGATTGCAAGGGTTTTATTGTTGAAATGCGAGTATACTTTAGGCCAATAATTTCTGTCTAGGCTATCCGTGGAAAATGTGATCATCTTCAAACCATATAACAACTGTATTCTACAATATACTGCAGAATTTGTGTGCTTATATAGGTAGAAATACATTTGCACAAAAGCACTTCAATACACATTTATACCTTGTAATAAGTGTTTCTGCTAATTATTTGTCAAAAGATAAAATTCTGGGAACTATGTATGTTCCACTAATATCAGATCATACTTAAGAATGACCATATGATTTCTAGCAATGTAATACAAATGATAACACTAGATACTTACCATAAAAATTCAAGCATATATGCAATTACTTCTTGTAACCTCAATCAACTCCAGAGAAATCAGAATGTAATGACTGAGTTCAATGGCAGCAGAATCAGACACTAAGACTGCTTTAATGCAAAGATACCACTGCCACAGGAGTCCTTCTGTCATTTGGTTTTGAAACTTTCTGAAAATTCTTAAGAGAACAGATACCATGCTTGAAACCCTACAGCTTTCTACAGAGCAGTGAAAGCCTTTGCCAGCCACCAGCTGGATAACACAGCAGGGAAAAAAAACACAGTGATAAGTAGAGCAAGTCTTGAAAGACAGACAGGCTGCAGAAACATGCAACCCTTAAACTGGGGCAGTACTATTATAAAAAAAAAAAAAAAAAATAAAAATATCTCAATACACACACTGGCTTTCTACCAAAATGAGGTTCCCTTGCAGTAAAAACACACATTTATTAAAATATTTCATATAAAAATGACATAGCCAGGATTTCAGACTGATCACAGGTAATGGTTCATTTGCACAGTGATACCAGCATGACTGGATCCTGCTCAAATACACTGCCTTGCAAAAACTTAATTCTTTCATCATCATCCCTCTTCCATCAAGCAAAACCAACTACAGATGTTCACAAGACAGGTATGGGAGAGATAAAGGAATAAAGCTGATAAAGCTCAGCTTTCCTGAGCTAGACCCTTTTTTCTTTTCTTCTCAGCCAGAAAACACACAACCACTGGGAAAGAAAAGGGAAAAACATATAAAGGGGAGTACAAGTCCAGGAAAAATAGAAAAAGTGACTGGGAATAACTTCAATATTGGTGAGAGGTAATGAATTTGGCAGTGAATTAGGTATTGCAAGCTGATACTCCACTACAGCCAGAAAGGATCAGGGGTCCTGGACATAAATTTTTACATTTGTGCAGTGATTATTTCTCTTAAGGGTCAGATACCATCATCATTTCCTTGCACCAGGGGACAGAGGTGGAAATTGGATATACATCATATTAAGGGGATGAATTCTGAAATCTGCTTATTTGACATGTAGGCCATTTAGTACTGCACTAAACTGTTTCTGCATGTGCATAGGAAGAAAGTCACATAGAGAATAAGACCAGTCAATTCTTTATTAAATCTTCATAAAGTGTCAGTTTTTCTGATGCATCTGTGTTTCATTTTCCTACCTCTCCTCAAATGGCAAGAAAGGATCTAAAAGCAGCAGTGTAGATCATTCAACATGTTTCATGCCACACATCATGTCTAAGTTTCCTATCCATAAATTTAATGGAGTGTTTGGAGTGTTTTGATACTTAAAAAGAAATTTTACAGATAAGTAGATAGAAAGCCAGAAAGAATTCAAAGGAATACTGACATACGGGTTATCCCACTTTTGGATGCTTAATGGATTATCAAACTCTGAGCTTCTGCTTCCAATATATAAAAAAGGAATTTAAAAAAGTCATAACAGATAAACAAGAAAACTTGAAATACTTTCCTAATAAATTAGTATGTCTTTTACAGAATTTCCTTTATATGTCTAGAATATTTTACATGCCTACACCAACTATTATCTCAAGGTACTTCCAAAAACTGAAAATTAGAGATAGTAATATTTATATATGACCTGGAACAGCATACTTATAACCTTCTGCTATTTCATCAAGCTCCTGTTTTTTAATCTTTACTGTTAAATTTCAGTTACTTCTGCTTTGCCTTGTATAAAAGATTTAAGACTATGAAAGAGTTCAGTAAAGTTGAAGGACCACACTGTTTTTGCAAGTAAGYAAGCATCACTCAAAAGACAAACCAGTTCTGATTACAGTTTTGTGTTTTGATAGCTCATGTCTTTTATCTAGTTTTGTTTGGTTCTTTAAATTGATGACAGGGAGCACAGTTGAGCTGGCAGTCACGATTAAGAGGTCAAGCATTGAATTCAAAAGTTTTTTAATCTGCTTTTTTCCTCAACTAGCACTTTAGTGTCCTAAGTTATTCATATCAGCAGGAGGCTATGGGTGAACACTACCCCCTAGTCAAAAATGCAGAGACAAGCTTCATTATCACCTATTGCTTGAAGTAAATAATAGGAGTTCAGATAATCCAAGCACATATATTGCCTTCGAATTCAATAATTGCTTTCTTTTCCTTCTTCCGAACTATCAATTCCCCTGTGAAAAGCTTAAAAAAAAATGAAGTGTTGTTTTTGGGGGGTTTTTTGTTTGTTTGTTTGTTCTTGGGTTTTTTTTGGTTTGGTTTGGTTTGTTGTTGTTTTCCTTAGGAAAGGGAACCTCTTTTGTCATTACACAAAAAAACCCAGCAAAAAAGGTACTCCCATGGACAGAGTCCGTTAAAAATCAGATTATTTCCACAGCATTCTCCTATTATTCACCTGCCAGTAAAATATGTACACTCATTGTCTCTGTTTGAATGCCTATTTTTATCTGACTGAGGCTATACGGTCATTTTTGTATTTATTACTGAGTTACTAAGTTTTTTTCTTCCTTCTTCTAAAGCATGTTTTTCTGTTCTCAAAAACTGGGCCACATGCCTCTGAGGAGAAAGTAGTGCATTATTTCATTCCCACCTTTTCTTCTTTTTTGGCATCTCTGAGGCCTGCTATGCCCAGAAGTGCTTCCACTCAAGCTGGACCATCAAATCAATTATCACAGCAGTCTGCTTTCTAAATATGAATGGCAATGAATGACAACAGGCAAGGCGAACTTTCAGCTTTGATTTGTCATTGGTAATGTAAAATTTTTTTTTTTTGTTTTATAGATGTTTGTTATAGTGGCAATTTGACCAAATTCTTCCCCCTGCTGTCTGCAGCTGCATTGTGTAGATCCCAAGATGAAAAGCTTCACCTTTGCTAAGTCAAAGACGCAAGATAAAATATGGGATAGGGAACCATTATCAAAGTTCTCCTTTCTGCTAATCTGTTATTACGATCATTGCTGTCAATGAAAGAAAATGCACAATAACAAACTTTACCTGTTTCCATTACTACGTGTTCCACAATTTCAAGGTGCAATTGTTTTTTACTGCTGTTGCATCATTTCACAACAGATCTCCATTTACAGTAATATGTTTCAGGTTTTTGCAGCTAGAATTAACATGGCCTTGTGACAGTACTGGAAGATTAATTACTGTATAAAAGCCTTGACGTATAAGAGCTAAAGTATAAGACAATGCGAGCAAACACATAAATTAGAAAAAAGAGGTCTTATCCCTTACTCACAATCATAGTTTGAAATTGATGGTTTCTCCAATGAAGACTCATTTATTATTTTGTTAAGAAGAGAATTTAGCTATATAAATATAAAAAGTGATTTTGAAAAGTATATTTTTAGTGCTTTCCTTCATTGACACTACTGGTTCAAAAACGTACAAAAATTGTAGTTTATATTAAAAGCCTTAATTATTTTTTGGAGAACTGATTACATACCATGACAGTGGATGTTAGACAGCAACTGGGACACATACTCAAAAAACTTCAGAGTGAGTACACCTGGCATTATTGCCAGTATATATAATCTCGGTGGCAGTATAGGAAAGACTGTATTGCCTATTTTAGTGAAAACAATTTCGATCAAGCA
Organism: Phoebastria nigripes; assembly: GCA_035582835.1. Lineage (NCBI taxonomy): Eukaryota > Metazoa > Chordata > Aves > Procellariiformes > Diomedeidae > Phoebastria > Phoebastria nigripes. Next base: position 3,492,173 of record JAYKAV010001334.1, read on the forward strand.
GGTAGTAATTTATTTCTGCAGTCACAAAAAAAAAAAAAAAAAAAAAAAACAAAAACACAAAACAGAAACAAAAAAACAACAAAAACCCCACCCACCAACAAACAAACAAAAACTTAGGTCCTTTTAAAAAACTCTTTGATTGTGAGTCAGTTTTAATATTCTCAAAAAGGGAAGTTTAATGGTACCACCTAGTGGTATCTATGGACATATGGACCAAGTGGGCATCATATGGACAAGAGCTATGAAAGCATCCTAGACCCTTCTGCCAAACCCCAGAACTGTTAATGACATCACTTGAACGCTGACTTCAGATGCCTTTGCTATTTTAGCACTTCGAAAGATTCTACTCGAGGAAGGCAATCATGCTTTTTTTTCTGCATCGTATTCAAATCTTATTATGTAAAACAGACTATAACTGATTTCCAAACAGGCAATTCTATTTAAAATTATTTTTTTCATACATGCTATTACTTTGACATTTAAAAGGCTATGCTTTTAAAAAGCATGAGGTTACAGCAAAATGGAATCTTATACTATTTCATTCATCTGGAAATAAGGCTTCATGAAAGACCAAGATTCTTCTAGTAGGACAGACTCCCAGCAGGTGAGCAAAAGCAGTATCAAGTGATGGCCATTTAAAAAAAACCCTTTTTTTCCCCACGGACATATTATTACCAAGTAGTTTGAACTTTTCTGCATATAAAGACTGCACACCTGCATGCAAACATAGAACTGTACAATATTCAAACTAAACTGATCCAGAGGATTAGTTCTGAAAATGGGATTACACCTTGCATCCATTATTCTTATATCAAAATACAGCACTTAGAAAAGAACACTTAATACTGTAATTAGTATAACAGATAACTAAGAAGTAACTTCATCTGTACGTGAATACCTGCAGTACCAGTCTCTCAGATTCAGTAAAAGTACAAATATACGTAGTAGTTTAAAATATAGTTTAACATTTTCATGACAAAAAATGGGGTTATACAAGAATGATGAGGTCCACACTACCACTTATTTGTATAGTCTACTGTTGTAAGAAAACCACTGGTTTGGGAAGTTTTCGAAAGTGTAGTTAGGGTTTTTTTATTTTTTTTTTTTTAAATACTTTTCATTTTATGCTTCTGGTATAAAACAGTGTTTTATTGTGACTGAGGTTTGCATAGAAAGGTTTCCATTGCTTCTGCTTAGCCCAGAAAAATGTGAAACCAAAGAGAATGCAATTGCAAGCTTTTCTGTATGGTGTAAAAAGATTGGCCATGACTGGAACAGATGACAAGCAAATTAACGGCACATGCACTGGGAAAAGATGGACTTCTCCAAGTGCATAGTAAACACAAATATGGATTAAAAGATTTGTAGACAACAAAGAGGTATATTCCGTTTTGAAGCTCTCTATTAGAGTTTTCATGTGCCTATAGATCCATCAAATATTTAAAGGATAAGCTTTGAATTTGTACAAGTTATTCAGATCAGTTATTCACTAGCTTAGAATTAATTTTAATTGTAAACCAGAATCCAGACAAGGTCATTTTCTCCTTAAACCATGATGGTTCTCCCCTTGTGTCCCTTCCAATTTATTTCTTTGCTAAAATGTTAAAACTTCTACAATGAATTGTTAGAGAATTCTGTAGCGTTGAAGACGACATTTGTGGGCCCTTTTAGTTTTTTCAAACACCTAGTTCTCTTCTATGACCAAGGAGCACGTTTTTTCTGGATCAAACTACTTCAGCAGCTTAATGAAAAAAGGGTTTGCTGCCGGGTACTTTAATGTTCTCTCAAGAAACCTGCTTTCACCAAGTAAGCATGTTGCATCCATCAGCACATGAGTTTGAAGACCATGTACCCTGGCTTCAATGACTTATATCTACCAACTGACAGAGACACAGTCTTTGGTAAATGATTGATTTAAACTCATTCTTCTGTATGCCTGCAGCAACAACAGGTATTTAGAAACAACTCATCATCTTCCTTTCAAATAAAATAAAATCTACAGATACCTTAGATTACCAGCTGAATCAAAAAAACCTTATTTAGCTAAAGTGTGAATACGTCTCTTGTGAAGACATTTTTAAGATTATCTTTCAGAATTATGCAATATCCTGAAAATGCAAACTGTTAAAAACCACTTGTAACAAAAATTTCTTGCAGAATATTATTTATAACAGAGCACGGTTAAATATACATATTTCAGAATATACAGCCCTAAGAAATAGTTTACATTAACCAAAACATATTATGTTTGGGTGCGTTTTGCCATGGAAACAAAATCCTGAAATACAGAAATGTGAGTTGCAGCCACATCTACAAACCATTTCATACTGCATGAAAGGAGGAAAGGAAGGCTTGGAACATTTCCTTTGGTCCTCCTGACTTTCCATATGCCAGTTGTGAATTATGCTTCATAAGGTAAATAACTAGTCAAGAGTGAAGAGATGAGCTGCTTCAGAGCACATCCTCAGGCCTGATGGGCTGACTACCTGTCAGATAATGTTGAAAGTAGGATTATGCCTGAAAAGGTTGACAGACCACAGATTTATCTCTCTAAATCAAACACTGTATGTTTAGCTAAACTCAGTGAACTTTAACTTATTAGCCCATCATTACAGTAAATTTGTATTGAATAATTTTCGAAAGGCTAAATCCAGAGCCTATACTACATATACTTAACTTGAAATATTGATAGTAAAAGCAAGCTATTATATGAGAGATTTCTTCCTAAAAATTTCAACTGAAGAAAGAGCAAATGCAACTTTTTTTATTCCCAATTGTTCAAGATGAAGCCTCTTCTAAAAAAGATGACACTGAAAAAAACAAACATACACCCCCAAAAAAAAGCTTACGCCGCTAAAGGTGGAAATGAAAAGCTTACGCAGTCCTATACACATCTTATTCTCCAGTACTTTTTGTATTTTATATCAAGTTCTAAATTTATAAAAAAAATATTGGGGAACAGGAATTTCACTTGAAGAACATGATATTCAAATCTGTAAGATAAATCTGGTGAAAAAATTAATCTAAAATCATAATTGCAGAAACACTTTTGGAAAATAAAAAATAATTTTTAAGAAACAAAAACATGTTTATCTTTCAATTTACAGTGGCATGAAAGTGTTCTTGTTAGAATAAGGTATACACAACAAATGCAAGAAATGTTAAAGAAGAAACAGAAATCTTCCATGCTTGATAACCATAGGAGAGTTGTTGTTATAACTCTGCTTTGGACTTCTCTGAATGTCCTCCTTTCTTTGTTACTGACTTGTGAAACAGGCACTCGTAAAAGAACAGGAAATACAATACAGTAGAGGTGGAGCTGCTTTCTGGCTAAGCAGAGAAAGCTTCAAGATTGCACTTCAAACAAAAAATGTGATGGGAGAATATTTGTCCAATTTAAGAGTTCTGTATCTGCTCTTTATAGATTAACATTTTTATCTTTCGAAAGAGTACAGAAAGGAGGAGGAAAAACATGCAGCCTCCAGTTCTCTCTGCATTTCAGAGAAAAACAAAATCTTTTCAAGCTAAGGAGGACCTTATTTCTCCTACTACCCACAACAATTCTAGAAGTGAATCATGGTTAGGAGCATAAGGGTCACTCCAGTACAAAGTATCATAATTTGCATGCACATACATATCTTCAAGAGATAATGATGCATTCGCTTGACAACACTTACTTGTCTTTCAAGTACCTAGTTCTACTGTTTCTGTTTACTATCACTCAAGATCGCGTCACTTCACCACCTACATCAATACAACCAGTTCATTTTTAGCAAGATAAATCACAGTGCACTCTGTATTTCAACTTCTGATACAATCTTTACAGAACACCAGCTGTTAATTTGATTTGTAGATAAAAGGTTAGCTTTTTTTTTTGAAATAGAACTTCTGTTCAGATTCAGTCACCATTTGTCACTGTTTTTGTAATCAAATAATTGAGTTCAGAATTTCAACTACTTTTAAACATTCCTAGAACTTAAAACAAATATATATTTGATCTACAGTGTTACTTGTTTCTGTATTAAATGCAACCTGTTAATAGCTGGAGCTGCAATTTTTTTCTTTCTTTCTTGTTTTCAGACTGCTTCTATTGAGATTAAACTATTTTTTCACAAGCAAAAATGATGTTTTAGGAAGGAACACATCTTCATATTTTATAAATAGAATAATGGAACACAAAATACATCACTGAAGCAGAAGCAGCCCTTTTACCCAACATGCATCTGGATTCATGGCACTCCTTACAACACCAATAAAGTTATATACAAGAACCTGGTAATGTATTGCAGCCTAAATTTAAAAGACCTGTCTAAAAATGTTGTATAGTTGTAGTCTGAGGAAGTCTGAGCATTGTTTCCAATTCTGCTTTTTGTCATTTATTCTACTATATTCCTCCTTAATCCTTGGAAGAAAAAATATAATCACATTTTAAGGAAAGCTCCTACTTTCAGATAAAATAAGCTGTGTCATATTCAAATTCTGGTAGTCCAAAGCCCTACAAAAGTATTTTATGCTAGAAAACACAAACTGTCCCAACAATATTTTCCAAATGTACTCTACCTAGTATCCTTAATAGGTCCATTTATAAGCAACTTTTTAAAAAGTCCTTAGCAGTCTAAAGTTATGGCCATCCTATTTAAAGATGACAATGTGCAATTAAAATCCACGGATACTTTTACAGATTTTATACACTTCTATATATGTACTTCTCAGAGTAACATTGCCTTATTATCAATGTTTTGCAAAAACATTTCTCTCAGATTGATGTTTTAGTGATACTTTAAGAATCCTGTCACACCGTTTTCCTTTCTGAAATGTTTTGATCTTTTGGCAGCATTAGGATAATTTCTTCAGTATACATCACTAAAAGAGGACACAACTGAAAGACAGCTAGTGGGTAAAGAATTTGGAGTAAACCTTTGCATTTTACTCTGAGACATTTTAAAGTTTTTCCACATTACATGAGCATCTTTGAAACAAAAGACATGAATATCCAAGCTTACATTGATCTTTCTGTTCTTCAATACAAACGAACTGTAAAGAAACTGCAGGGCGTGGGAGACGTGTTTTGGGAACATGGAAAATTCCAAGACATGTCAAAATTTGAACAGATTCTAGACTATTTTTGTCGTGTTGCAACTATCTTCTTGGGTTTGCTAACAACTATATTCATGACTACGTGGGCCAGATGACACCTCCAGGAGCTGAAGGCACTAAACAAAGATTTTGGGGGTTTTTGTTGGTTGGGGTTTTTTTTGTTTGTTTTGTTTGGTTGTTGTTTTTTGGTTGGTTGGTTGGTTTGTTTGCCGTTTTGGTTTTGGTTTTTTTTTTTTTTTAAATAAAAAGTATCATATTTTATCTCCAGTTATGGAGACTTTTGACAATTTAAAGCTTTGCTTTCCTGAAAATATCAACAGATTTTTCCAAGTCAGGGATGCTAGGCACACAAGAGAACTGAAAATCATATTGAAGATGTTACTACTGATATCTGGAAGGCAGAATGCACTCCAAAATCAGGCATTGGACTACAAGCAAGAGAAGAATTGTCTGTAAGTCAGCATAATAAATGTGGTGCTCTAAGAGGTTTCAAATAGAACATGAGCAATTGCTTAGTAAGAAACACAAGGTGCATTATGTTTTGTTAGTCATCTCCCCTGCTCTGTAATAATTTGTTTAATGTTAAGTTTTACTTTTAATAATGAGACCTTATTGTATTCATCCTGAAAAAAAATAATACTGCAGGTATGTAAACAAAGGAAGTATGAAACAATCACAGGAAATTACAGAGCATTATTTGCCAAAATTCTGCAGAACAAAACCTACAAAGGATGGCATCTAATGACCTGTATCTAGAAAACTATCAGTGATAATTCAAACAATCTTGATACTATGTGAATCTTCAGTGCAAAAAAGAGTCATACAGACAATTTCAGAAAGCTCTCTGAACATTAAATGTTCCTGTGATATGCCAGCAAAGCAAAAACCCACATCATTTATGCTATTCTGGAAGACAAACAAAAAACCAGAATATAGTGTATTGAAGCTGTTCAGGATATTTTTACTAGCAAATCTGTACATATGTGCATGTGCACTCCCTCTCACACACACCATCTTACCCCCATATGGCAGGAGATAAATGTTTCAGTGGATATTTAAATACACAGGTGCCGTTTGCAAATGTGTGGCCTTAATATCAAATGACAAGGTCAGCTATGCATTCACATCAGTCCCTATCTACAGGCTCACCCATACGTGTATTTGTGTGGTGCGTCATGTCTTCCTACTGTGTCTTCAATACCTGACAACTGATACTCCATCGAGTACAAAATGTTTTTATGTTTTTCTCTCTCATGATATAATTTTAACCTCCATTATACTTTACGTGGCCAGAATTACAGAAATTTCTGCAGACCTTGGACTGTACCTCCATACAATGAAGAACAATTTCTCTACAGGTTTTATGTTCCATTAGATTGCTTTGTCTTTGAATGTTTCATCCTTTCAACTACTTTTCTAACAGTAAGAGCTCTAACAGCAATGCAATTCCAGCAAACTGCTAGAACAGCTTTTTAAAAGCTTACACATACTCCTAAATTCTCTCCCCTCACTGCTACAAAACTTTCAAATTCTTTAACAATACATTTGAAAAAATTTTCCTAAGAAGTTTAAGCACAACACAGAGATAGATTCGAACTCTGTTCACTTAGATGATGTTGCTACTGCTTTAAAAGAAAATGATTGCCTTCAGTGAAGAGATACCATCTTTTTCTGAAATGTATATTCCTTAGTAATAGACTCTATCTTATTTGAACAGAAAAAAAATATTCAAAAGACTCTATAAACATAATTCTCGCTTCCTTCAGAGTGGTTGTCCATTAGGAGAAGAAATGAAACTTTTAGTAAATCTCCCTTTAAGGTTTTCACTCTAGTAAAGAAGATTTAAAAATAAAATATGCTTTTGTCAAATCCACCTTGTAATGAGCAGTGTTTACACATAAAGAAATTATGAAGCATCTTTGGAATGCCTGACAAAAGTGATAAAATATTTTTTCAGGAGTGAATCATCAGATATCGTTTATTTTTTTGGTAAGGTAATCATTAATTAATTTCCAAATAGTCGATTCAACACCTTGCTAGATTTTAATCAGCCCCCAGTAATGGTGAAATTTGGTTTTGTTCTCAAATCAACTTAATTCAAACTCAAACTATGCTCTATGAAGTCATAAGGACCTTTTGTGTCCTCTGTCCAATTCTATTTTATCCATAATTCTTGCAGAGCTTAAAGCTACATAATTTGGCAATGTAACTTGATTACAGAAGGAAAATGCTGTACCCCCTTAGAGTTGGATTTTTTCTCCCTCCCTCTTTTACTGAGGAAAAAAACCCAAATACATTCTCTTGTCTGCTTAGTCTGACTGACAGCTTCTATAGACTGACCTAACGAACCTTTTCAGCCCAAGAGCCTTCACACATCCCCTGATAAGTGGTGAACTGAAGTTTTACCTTGGGCATTGTCTCGTAAGCCACCAATGATATCACTGTATCATAGAATCATAGAATCATTAAGGTTGGAAAAGACCTCTAAGATCATCAAGTCCAGCCGTCAACCCAACACCACCATGCCCCACTAAACCATGTCCCTAAGCGCCTCATCTACACATCTTTTAAATACTTCCAGGGATGGTGACTCCACCACTTCCCTGGGCAGCCTGTTCCAATGTTTAACCACTCTTCCAGTAAAGAAATTTTTCCTAATGTCCAATCTAAACCTCCCCTGGCGCAAC
>JAYKAV010001334.1:3500061-3531867 GCA_035582835.1 Phoebastria nigripes
CGTAAGACTTGCTCTCCAGACCCTTCACCAGCTTCGTTGCCCTCCTCTGGACACGCTCCAGCACCTCAATGTCCTTCTTGTAGTGAGGGGCCCAAAACTAAACACAGTATTCAAGGTGCGGCCTCCCCAGTGCCAAGTACAGGGGCACGACCACTTCCCTAGTCCTGCTGGCCACACTATTTCTGATACAGGCCAGGATGCCATTGGCCTTCTTGGCCACCTGGGCACACTGCCGGCTCATATTCAGCCGGCTGTCAACCAGCATCCCCAGGTCCTCTTCCGACAGGCAGCTTTCCAGCCACTCTTCCCCCAGCCTGTAGCGTTGCATGGGGTTGTTGTGACCCAAGTGCAGGACCCGGCACTTGGCCTTGTTGAACCTCATGTAGTTCCAAGGTCTCCAAAAAAACCTCACTGTAAACACTTGAGGAAGATAAGCTCCTGTGGGAATGCTGTCAATAAGTTTTGTTTTTTTTTTTATTCTATTACATTATTTTAGAAATCTGTTCACTTTAAAATAAAAAAAAAAAAAATCCTCACAATAACGGAACCTTTTCTCTATTTCAGTGTGATATATCTATTTTCTTTGTAACTTAAATTTGTAGGAAAAAATGAAAGCTGACTTTCCACTCCAGTAATATATTCATGAGTTACAGGCACATAGACACTGTTGTACAATTCTATATACGTGACTTACAATTATTTAAATAGAATCCTCTTCAACAACAGAAGAGCTGTCTAATGCATTAACAGAAAATGGAAAGAAAAAAAATACAGAAATCACAGAGAAAATGAGAAGTAAACATAATATAGATCTGTGGGTGGTGGGTTGACCTTGTCTGGATGCCAGGTGCCCACCAAGCTGTTCTATCACTCCTCTCCTCTGCAGGACAGTGAGAGGGGAGAAAATAGAACGAAAGGCTTGTGGGTCGAGATAAGGACAGGGAGAGATCATTCACCAATTACCATCACGGGCAAAACAGACCTGACTTGGGGAAATTAGTTTAATTCATTACCAATCAAATCAGAGTAGGATAATGAGAAATAAAACCAAACCTTAAGAACACCTTCCCCCCACCCCTCCCTTCTTCCTGGACTCAACTTTACTCCCAAGTTCTCTACCTCCTCCCCTCCCAGCGGTGCAGGAGGTCAGGGAATAGGGGTTGCGGTCAGTTCATCACACATTGTTTCTGCTGCTCCTCCCTCCTCAGGGGAAGGACTCCTCACACTCTTCCCCTGCTCCAGCCTGGGGTCCCTCCCACAGGAAACAGTCCTTCACAAATTTCTCCAACGTGAGTCCTTCCCACAGGCTGCAGTTCTTCATGAACTGCTCCAGCGTGTGTCCCTTCCACGGGATGCAGTCCTTCAGGAACAGACTGCTCCAGCGTGGGTCCCCCACGGGGTCACAAATCCTGCCAGCAAACCTGCTCCAGTGTGGGCTCCTCTCTCCACAGGGCCACAGGTCCTGCCAGGAGCCTGCTCCAGCACGGGCTTCCCACGGGGTCACAGCCTCCTTCGGRCATCCACCTGCTCCGGCGTGGGGTCCTCCACGGGCTGCAGGTGGAGATATGCTCCACCGTGGACCTCCATAGGCTGCAGGGGGACAGCCTGCCTCACCATGGCCTTCACCATGGGCTGCAAGGGAATCTCTGCTCTGGCACCTGGAGCACCTCCTCCCCCTCCTTCTTCACTGACCTTGGTGTCTGCAGAGTTGTTTCTCTCACTTATTCTCAGTCCTCTCTCTGGCTGCAGTTGCGCAGGTTTTCCCCCCCGCCTTGTTAAATATGTTATCCCAGAGGCACTACCACTGTCACTGATGGGCTCGGCCTTGGCCAGTGGCGGGTCCGTCTTGGAGCCAGCTGGCATTGGCTCGATTGGACATAGGGGAAGCTTCTAGCAGCTTCTCACAGAAGCCACCCCTGTAGCCCCCCTGCTACAAAAACCTTGCCACGCAAACCCAATACAAGATCTAACCTGAAGAACTCCAGTATCTTGTTTATTTTTAAATAAACTTCCATCTGGAAGACACTGTACAGTATGTATATGGTTTTTAAATAACAACATTATATACTTCCATGAGAGGGTAAAAGAGGATGAGCTAATGCACACACTGATAGATACACTAGCTGTAATAGCCTATATCACTTTTTCCTCCAAAAAAGAAATCAGGAGTGTAATATGCAGAGATCTTCTACTGAGACAAACACAACAAATCATATCAAAGGTTATCTTCTGCAGTATGTTTTGAAGAGGACTAAACAAAACTAACTCTTTCAAGGTTGGTGTCTTGTTTTTACAGAATATAGATAATTCTAAGATGTGGATATATCACTATTAGAATTATTATTAACCTACATCATCAATATCTCACATCTGTTTTTATTCATCATTAAAAATAACTTCACCCTAATTGTAGCACCCTTTAAAATGTAAGAGTATTCAAAGTGAAACAATCTAGCAATACAAATGTATTACAATTAACTAGCACTGATAATTTTTAGGATGTGAGAGCAATTTTGGAACTACATATATTACAAAGGTAACAGCTCAGCTACATTATGTTGAGGCAATAATGCACAATAATGAGAGGAACCACCTGTGCTGCTACAGTTTCAGAAATATAATGGAGATACTGACATGAAGTTGCATTAAAAATGTTGACTGACCAGGTCTCAATATGCTCCCCGAAATTTAAACTTGCCCAAGCACCAACAGTAGAAAATGTAATCTGACAAAATGCATTGCCATGCAAAGTCAGACCTGTAGTCTTTTAAGCCCAGTATCTTATGAATGAATGGCCAAAGATGCTTTGGAGAAAGATGCAAAAAATCATAGTAAACTAGCCAACAACTTCGCCAATACACTAAATACCTTCCTAAAATTATCTTCTCCAAAACTCCTAGAAGCATAAAAGTAATAGAATTCAGGCCGAGCTGGTATTACAAAATCTGTACCCCAAAATCAGTAAAATTTTCCACTTGTAATAAGTTATAAAGATCAAAGGATGTTTTTTGGTAGCATGCCTCTAATTAACATCATAATAATAGCAAAAGTTTAAGCATAGAAAAAAAATAACACAGATCATATAAAGTCTTATCTATAACTCTAAATAAGACTAGTTTGCTTCCTCAGCTAAACTATTCTACTTTTTCATAGGCAAATTCTTCTGTTTCATGATATTTTCTGTTGTCTATCATTGACTTCCATTCTTTGATCTTGTATTTGCAATAGTACTCTCCAGTTCAGTAGCTTAATCATTCATTACAGTACGCTAAAAACACATTAAATACATTAAAAATTGCTCTTTTGCATGAAAATCTTAATAGGAACATTGAAACTTGACCAGTATCATAAAACTTGCAGCACATTTCCATCAGAAATTATTAATGTTTGTCTAGAAACAGTCTTCTGTAAAAATTAAGCTAAATGAGAACTACACAAGTCAGTGAACAGAATAAAATATTGACAGACAAGTGTTTATAAGGGATTGATTAATACACCTAAAATGCTCAGCTCTCCCAAAAACTAACCTACTGAATGCTATGTAGGACAAAAAACATAAAAAGTTTCTTCCCTGTTGGTGAAACTTTTGGGAAGAAAAATAGTAATATTCTCAAATTAGTCTCAGCTGACTTACCTAAAAAAGGCATTCAACCAACTGCTGAAGGTGGCCATTACGAAGACATCACCAAACCCACCATGCAATAAATCTCAACAAGGTATGAAAGGAACAAGCTGAACATAAATAAAACAAGATTTCTCTTTCTCCGCAAGAGATAAGCAAGATATTTAAGCTATAAGGAGACAAAACCAAGGTCTGCTCCAGAGGGGAAAAGGATGCAATACGCAGCAATTGCCCAGGGTCTGTAACAAGCACAGTATCCAGCAAGTCTCATAATTGCTGCAGTTATACACAACAGTGCCTATTCTAAGTATTTCTGTCACTCGCCCTGACATTTGCCCCTCAGTAAGGACTTTTGCTCTGTTTAGATTAAGCAAACTCATGATCTAGAATGATTTCTTCAACTGAACAATAAGGAACTCCATCTGATTTTATAAATACACACACAGAGCAACATTTTAGATTTCTTATAAGCTTCTTTTTCCCCTTCAAACACTGTACTGACAGAATTTGAGGCCATGCTTTTAAGAATGTTATATGCTGCATATGACCCTTTCCTAAATTGAAAGTGATGCTGTATTTTCCCGCAACACGTCAGTAGTTTGAATGTTTCCCTAGATAGCGGAGAACTACACAGTTCTATCTGGTTTGAATATTTCAACATTTTTCTTTCCAGGTATTTCTGTATACAAAATTGCATTAAGCTAGGAATACTGCAGAGACATTTTTCTATTTCCGCTGTAATTATAATGCATCATTCCATGTTAAGCCCCAAGAAAACTTACATGCAAATATAATTTCAGGATTCCTAAAAGATCGATAAAAAAGGACTACTTAATGCTTTTTAACTTACTTTCTTGATACACATACAAGATTTTTTTACTCCTTCAACTATTATAAAGAAAATGAAAGATGCCAGTTGGGTCTTTTGCAGACAGATGAACTTGCCTTTGCTACACTGCAAGTCACTCAGAAGCAAACATAGTTGCGTTAGTGCAGTGTCTCAAAGTGTCCAAAGATCTTCACTGGGCTGGGATCAGCGCTGCCTTGGCCAAATCTAAAGAGCATTTAGAAAACTGGTAGTTGGCTGGCTTCAGACCGGCTGGCTGTTCAGCCTACTTCTGCCTGCAMTATACTCTGGACTTATGTACAGCTTGTTGCATGAAGAACAGACCCTCTAGAGAGTCAAATAAAGGTTTGGGCTATCCACAAAGTGAAACTGAATCACTGAATTTATTACAAGCTTAAAAAAAAAAAAAGCTGCCAGACCAAGACTGCTCTTTCAGCACCAGTGCTAGGCTATGCTAGCTTTGAAAGATGGCAGAACTACGGCATTTGTTTACTCATCTGTTAAATGATGGAAGGGGGAGTAGTGCCCACTTCCGTAAAGAGCTTTCAGATTTTCAAAGACAACACAATGAATACAGAGTAATACCACCATTACCCTCTTTTAAACCCATCACTTGTTTGACTTCAGAATAAAACACAGGGGGTGGGGCAGGAATCCATTAGACTGCTATTAATAAACCTTCACCCAGATAAGTTTAAAACATTGAAAACTTACTGTAATTGAAAAATAAAAGACTATGGTTTCAGGGCAAAAGTACTTCAGATAAAGTACTGTAAAAACATATGAACAAGTTGCTGGAGAAAGTGGTTAAGACAAAGATGGTACAGTACGTTCAAGTCACCTTGACTTTTTTTTTTGAGAATCGGGGACTTAAAATGTAAAAGGAAATAGAGAAGAGAGTATTTAAAAAAAAAAAAAAAAAAGCAGAGTTGGTGGGTTACATTGTTAAGACCATATGTAGTGTCCTCGTATCTCTTTCTCTTGGCAGAGCTTTTCTATCATTTTTAGAAATCTTTTTAGCCTCTTTCTCCAACAGGGACTGCTGGCCTCTACCTGTCTCTCTGTTGTTGGACATCCTGGCTTGGATCCTTAATTTAACCTGTCACAGATTATTAAACTAAAAAGATCAGTAAAGTAAAAAGAGTTATGGCAATATACAGCAACTTTGATTGCTGTGGCTTCTCACACAGTGACATAACTGCCTAACTACTACTATGTGTCTACTGCTAAGATGATATTAGTACTTTGTATCTAAACACTATTATTTTGGGTATGCTAGGCAGAGAACCTCATTTTCTCCTGATAATGGAACAAGAAAATCAGAATTTCCATGATTTGTTCTGTTACTTCATAACCAGTAGGGTGAATATTGTCTCTGCAGAAAGTAAACTAATTAAGTTGTTACAGTTAAGATGACAACCACTAGTAAAAAAAACCTGGGACAGTCTCTCCGTGCTGAGGTTAGAGGACTGTCAGCTCTACACTACGTGCCTCGAACAGGATGGAACAGAAAGCATCCCTATCTGCAAAATAACCATCTGCTACCAAGTCATACACTGCAACACTGATTTTCATCTCTTCCCTTTACATTCATTATGTATATATATTAAAATATTAAAGCCAATGTGCATTACCTCAGTAAACAGTACTGTGGTAGAAAATTTTTCAAATAGAAGTGTTTCACAATAATTGCACGATAACAGCATTAGCACTGACAAAGAAAATTCAAATGTCCAAATGCAAATTAAGTTAGCCTTGCATATCATTCATTACTACTTATGTAGTTGGTAAATGAATGCATGAACATCCTTTCTCTGCGTGTAAAAGTAGTTTCTCTAACTTCAGCTACCGTATACAGATGTAGCCAAAACTCAGCTATCCATCCCTAGAAATGTAGGCCTTAACATCTAGCAAGACATACCACATTAAAATAGAACAGTTTTCAGATTCAGTGTGAAAAAAAAAAAAAAAAAAAAAAAAAAGTCAGAACTGTGGGTGACTTCCAACTCACACAAAATTCTACCATGTGAACTTGGCAGCCTCCTTCTGGATTATACTTTTTGAGAGGCTGGTTACTATGAACAATTCTCTGGTTCTCAGAAAAGCTTTGCTTTAGTTCTAAAAATCTATTTCACAACGTAGGACATTCAAAAAGGCTTTGGGAATTCTAAAGGCCAAGTCAACACTTCATACACTCTGTATGAACTCTATAGCTGTTCTGGGTACCTGCAGAGTCCTATGATGAAACAGACAAAAACAACTTTAAAGAAAGAAACTAACAGTTTCAATGGCTGAAGCAACTGGCACAGTCCTGCAACTGGCTGGCATAAGCTCAGTTGTTACGTGATGCAACTTACAAATGTCATGAGGCTGCAGAATAATCCTCAATACTTCCATGTAATTCTCATCATCATTAATGGGCAATGTGTTTTTACTTCTGAAGGAAACAGGCACTCTGCCGTGCCTTAAGGCACGAAAAATTAGAACTTTATATTTTGGGAGTAAAGTAACACCAGTGTTAATTTTTTAAAATACTAAAACTTGAAAAATGTTCTGATGCTTTCGGTGTAAAATTTTACGTAACCCTTTTCCAGAAGAACTTACAGAGAATACTTTTCGTACTATGTTAAAATGCACTCTGAAGCACTTACACTAATAAAAGCAAGGGGCAAAAAACTCTCCTTGGCCTTGTGTCAGTTATTAAATGCTTTAGATGAATGAGAAACTCAGATGTAATTAGTAACAATTATATAACACCATCTTTTTGAGGGACATTTTTTAGAATGTGTATATGCCATTGCTATTTCATGGCATATTTTCATTTATTCAGATAAAATTGTCTCAGAAAAAAACATTTAAAATGGCAAGTAACAATTTAGAATTAGACAAAGCAGCAGCAATATATGCCAAGTCTAGAGTTCACAATACCACTTCCCTATGTCTGCCTAGTTTACCAAACATTCGTAAGTACTTACACACTCTATGTTAACATGTGAACAATCTCATGCATATCAAGACCAGAGAATCGATTTGAAAGACAACTAATCAATCTTCAATACTTGGTATAGAGAAGGGTAGTTAACATAATGACACAGATGAAAACAATTATTCAAATGTATACAATTCTTGAATTTTTGTCTTTATGTCCATACACTTATTGGTCATGAGGTGTTTTCAGAGCCTCTTCATTCCCTTCATGCTGAAGGGTGTTGTTCATCTAAAAACCTGGAGAATCCAGTCTAAGCAGGCTGGAGGTTAAAGTCTGCTTCAGTTCCTTTTTCTCCCTCCCTTCTTCACCACTTCTCCTTCACCCTACTTGTAAGTAGAATTCCTCTGAAATGCCAAGGAAAACCTCCACATGCTACAGCTGTCGCTTTCATGCTAAACCACCAGAATAATATATTATCTAATATTACTCCTTTAATTACCAAAATCATAAGCCAAAATGCATACACAGTAAAAACAGATTATACCACAAATATCTATTTTTAAATAGCTTTGGGACTGTTTATGGAGCTCTCTGGACTAAAGTAATTTGCTAAGACTCGATTTGAATGGTATTATAAATAGATTTTCCTTATACAACCCATATTTATGTTTAGCAATAAAAGCAAACTTAAATCTCACAATAATGCCTTGATGGCAAAACCAGTAAATTTCTTTTTGGTGACGCTTGTTTAGCTCTTGCTATTATAGTTGTGATAATTCCAAAGCACTTAGATCATACGTGTAAGTCTCATTAGTCCACGATTCCTGACTGTAAGCACAAAACCTCCATTATGCAACTGAGATAGCAAAACATGCTTTTAAACACTCAGCTTCTCAAAGTAAAATAACAAAAAATTAAGAGATGCTAGCTGAACATAACAATAGGAATATTAGTTCTTTACCATGGGATGTTTAAAAAGATGACCAAATACGTTTAAAATACATACTGTTTTTTTAAACTTGAGACTAGCATTTTTGTAGTCTATTACGGATATTTCTAACTTCATAACAGATACTTAATGATAAAGATGATGATGCACTGTTCAACTGAAAGACAGCAAACAAGGCTACTCAAACACCATTTTAGTTGAGCACAAATCATGATCTGTTAAAAGCGCACCTACCACATTTTTGGATTTTAACACTGATACATCTGTCTGTGAATTGATGAGAAGATTTAAGCATGTCAAAACCAGTTTATTTACAAAACCGCCACATACAAAATGATTCACAATGCTTTCAGTAAAGCAGACATCCTTTGACTGAAGATTTTTATTTGAATGTGTTTTAGGTAAATAAGGATCAGAAACCTAACTAACTCTCAAGAATTTATTTAATATAATCAATGCAAAGGTAAACATAGAAGTCAGCCTTTAATTTTAAGCATAGCTATGTCTTCAAGCAGAAGACACAAAATTCCTAAAACTATAACCTTTTTATTAGAATTGTGATGAACTTTGATGTAAAATATGCACCTACTTTTTTTATTTTTTAAAAAAGCGTATTTTAAATTAAAGGAAGTGTCTGAACACCATCTGAAAATTATCAAAAGTCATTAAAAAGTTTCCATTCCATTCTATTGCCTCAACTCCTTCTTATCTTACAGAAGTTAAATAAGCAGTGGCAGCACTTCAGACGGCTTGCATAAAAGATTCAAATTTGATGTTGAAACTGAACAACGGAGGTTCACTCTTTCTCTTTCACTCTCAAGGTGTACTGTTAATATGGAAATAGTAATGACAGTGTAGCAACTCTCAATAACATCAAATTCAGAAGTTCCTAAATTGTGCCTACTATGCATCTCACTGTACTGATTTGATTTTGATGCATTGGTACTAACAGACCACATTAAATACTTGATAAATATACTTTACACTGAAATCTAAAGCAGAAAGAACCTGCATGCATGTTCCTTATAGCTATGCTTTCCCGGATTGAAAGACTACAGAAATAACAGCACATATTATCACTGCAGTTGCAATAGTTTGGATATATAGGAGAGGGCAATAGTCATTAACATTTCTGAAAAAAATTAAATTCCATGGCAAAAAATTTAGCAGCTTAACAGAAAGAACCCTAACAAAATAGTTACCTCTATGCAGAAATTTACTTAAACCAATATTAGAGAGAAAATATTCCTGAATCAGTCTTCTTCAATAATATCATACCCCAAGGCCAGAAAAAAAGGTCAGGGATAATTGGTGCAATACTAGTGCTGGACATACATTTTAAACTGGTACCCTGTGATGAATGCCACCTAATACTGTTCTTCATTATGCTCTCATTCCAGTATTAGCAAACTTGCAAAAAGCAAGTATATTTTTGGAAGAGGAAGCAACATTTCTAGAAACTGATTTCTAATTATTATTTTATAGCCTCTATAAGCAAAGCAGTCTACTGAAAGCACAAACTCTATACTTAAAATCCAGTAGCTAGAAACAATAAAGATACAGTAATAAGCTTAGGAGAGGGAAACCACACAGAAACTTTTTTCACATTGAAAAGTCTAGATAACAGAGAATACATAAGAGTACAATGAAATGAAAAACTGGGGGAGGAGGACAGGAATTTTTTATTATTACTTCCATGACCTGATAACAAAAAGATTTTTACTGGAAAAGTCTATAGTTATAATGCAACCCATTAAAGTGTAGCTTTTCATTTACAGGCTTAGCAAACAAACAAAAACAATGCAGTTAAATATATTTCAAATGAGTTCTACTTTTCCAAACCTGTCTGTACATTTCAACAAAATTTTTTTGCCCAGTAGGAAAACTGCGATGCTGAGTATTTCACCCTGCGTAGGGCTGCCATTCTAGACGAACAGAGCACCACTCCCTTCCTAACTCCATCTCTTACCCAGTCAGTCTGTCTCTTACTCTTTAAACATTTTAAAGACATGACCATGTGAGCACAAATATATGCTACAAGGTACACCAGTGACCTCTGTAAAAAAGGCTAATTGAACAGGTATCTTTGGCAGAATGACACTCTTCTGGGGTAGCTGTAAGGCCTATACTAATAGGAGCTCTGTAATCCAAATGAAATGATCCCTCCTAGGTCCAACCTACTCACCTAAAGCTAGCAGTGAACACATGCCATTGCAGAAGTTTTTCTTTTGGAAAGTTGTGGGATTTTTTCCTTTTCAGTCAAACTGATCAAGAATGCCACTAGTAGTGATGCCTCAGTTTGTTCCTTTGAGTTAAATTTACTCTGTGAAACCACTGGAAGAAAATACAAAAGCCAAATTTTCATAGTCTACTGGTTGTAACCATTGAGAGGGTTGTAACCTTCTATAGTTTCTGTTTTCACCCTGAGTAAGTKCAAACAGAATAAGCAAATTTGCAACACAACATGAAAATGTACACAAGTGAACTCACTGAATTGCTGAGCAGTTTTGGGGGGCATTTTCTTGTTTGTGGTTTTTTAGTTTGTTTTGGTTTTAGGCTTTCTGTAGGGGCTACCTGTTACCAAGTAATTAATAAAACTGCAAAAAGTAAGCAAGCAAAAGTTGTTTTTTCTCCTCACTAGATTTAAAATACTGATAATGGGAGCGAGAAAGCCATAACTGACACACAAAAATGAAATCTCTGTCCAAAGAGGCAGAAACCAACAATTTCTCTTCTCAGACCACGATGGCTACCAAGACAAGTTCAAGCTCAAAACTTTGCTGTACAAGTCTAACTTTCAAAATAGCAGCACCTATTTTTTTCTTTTCTGTGTGTTAATACATGCTGATTACAGAGAGTGCAGCAAGGTATCAATAACGTATGGAAAACTCCTACATTGTGCACCATGTATAGACAGTACTATACCATTTGCTATATGCTTGCCAATCACAACCAAATGACCTAGCAAGCCCAGAAATCCCCCAACCTCTTTTTTCCATAGTTTTTATTTACTTTTTCTTCATTCCACTGAACCATAGGAGGCATGGAGTTGACTGTTTACAAAAATCTCACTGGATGAAACACTCAGAGTCTATTGATGGTACCAATGAGAAAACTGTCATTGTCTTTTCAATTTTTTAAGGAGAGATATGGAAGTTTGTAAACATGGCCCCTGCTTTTTTAATGCTGTAGTTCGCTGCTTAGAGATGTCATAGCCATATTTTTAAGTATCTTCTGGTTTGTAGACAAGTTAATGACTAGATGTCATGTATGTTCCTAAACCACATGAGAAAATTTACATAGTTTAAATCAGATACTTGACTGGGACTAACATTTATTGCCTCCTGTCTAAATTTCTAGCTACCCCCTGAAAACTTTACATAATGGTCTTATCCACTTATGAGAAGACTTACAGTTGGCCAGAGCTTGGAAACAGATTATCTAGACCTTTTCTCACAGTGAGTTCCCCAAAGTCAGTCAACTCCTTAAATGTAAAAGCCAGACCGCACTAGAATATAAACTGACACAATGAAATTTCAAACACACAGAAAGTGACTATATGAAACAGAAGAGAAATAAAAGGGATTTTTAATTAGCTCTGCCCCCTATTGTTGCAGAGCAGTAACTGGTTTTTTGGACCTGGGTTCAGTCATCTCCTTGGCTTTCTCAGCTGCAGCAGATTTTGCACAATCTCCTCCGGTCCCTGGGAAGCTTTTCTTTGCCACCACTGGGTGACAAATCTCTCTTCAAGCCACAACACAGAGAGACCATCTCTCACATTGATACTTCTCAAGATATGGAAAAAAAAAAAAAAACCCACCACATTTTGATTGAGGAGTTCTTTCAGTTCTGATCTGAATTAGGAATGATACTGGAACTGTAGCAGAATTCATTTCCTAGTATGAACAAATTATATAACTTATTTTTATTTCTTCCGTAAGATCAGGCATATTGCAAATTAAAAATAATTATATACCAACTTTGCTAGCTAGATGAAAGAGGGTAGTAGAATTTGCCTTTACTCTTCTGTTCCTCTAAAAAAAAAAAAAAAATCTGCCAACATGAATCTAACCCTAGCTCATTGAGGATTAGGTAGATATATGTGGCTTGCTTATAAAATAAGACAACTCCATTTTGCCAAACCTTTAGCAGCACATATCCAACATAAGCTTTTGATTTTATGCCAAATAACTATAATTTTTTAACTGTAAATTTTCAAGACTGTATTTTTTACTGTAAGACATGTTTTAAATGAAAAATTTCAAAATACAGTATACTACCATGAGGTCTGATGAAAAGCAAATGCAGTTCACAAAATGTATGCAACTGGCATACCGTAAGCAGAGAAGTGAATAGAAGAAACACTGCAGTTGCTTAGCCTTCTCTCAAATTTTCTCAAAACCAAATTTGCAGGAAACAATAATTGTTCAGATGAAACCAGTAAACCAGACTAAATTCAGTACAATACTATCGTCTCCCTCAAGAAAGTGAAGCTACTTTACTGTAATTTGACTTTTATGACTACACACACTATAGCTTCCAACCAAACCAGAACATAATCTAAGACCAGTGCCTGAAAAAGACTATCAGTTATATGCCCAAACTCTTATTGGTGTAAGAAGCTAATATTTTTCACAGTGCCACCTACAATATATTAATTACACTTATGGTTTTAAAGATTAAGACAAACATACTTTGTGCAGCAATGTTTTAAATGCCATTTCAAACACAACAGGAACCTTTGTCATATCTTAGAGCCCATAGTTATCTGAAGATAGAGCTGTCAAGTTAAAAATCTGTGATCACAAAGAGCATGCTGAGTTTTCACAGTAGCTCAATGACCAACAATAGCTCAACGGTTTTCAGTGAAAACTGTTGGTAAATCTTTGCAAAACAACTTTTGTCCACTCAGTTCATAACTAAAAGATTTTAGAAAGCATCTTACCCTGTCCTCTTGGTGTTCGTTTCCTGCGATCTCTGAACGCTGCTCCTGACTGCAAGGCCTCAAGCAGACTATCCATCACTCCCGTCTCATCACCCTCTGAGAATAAGAGAAAAACTAATATTAATCTCAGCGCAACTCAAACCAGACTTTAGAAAGAAAAAAAGTAAAAGTGTTGCCAAGTTTGCATAACGCTTCCACATTAGAGACATATACATTTTAACATAATGGATGCTGTCAGTGCTTCAGCTATCACTGTCTAGTTTGTATATGATGCTCTATTAAGCAAAATTGATGCCAATCCTACTGTTCTTTCAACTTAAGAGATGTTATCTTGTGCATTATTGATGACATCTTCAGCATGCAGATAGACAGCTGCTGGTGAATGACTGCTGTTTCACTGTTAAATTCTTTTAAGACGTTCTTGAAGTAGAAACAGGTCACCTTTCTCTGATTTAATCAACGCACATGGAAAATCTGATGAAACTGAACGGCACAAAGTTAAATATTGTAGTACTGCAAATATTTTATATGTTGCCTCCTGTCTTTACAATGCATTAAATCCTTGAAAAAAAATATTTATCTATACAACATGTGAGGATACATACACCATACGCTACACATATAACAGTATACCATGGATGATCTTAAGGCAAGRTAAGGAAAGAACAAAGAGGGGAGAATCATGCCATGAAAGTAAGTGGCATAACATTTCTTAAAAGCTGAATTCTACTTCTGCTAAATCTTTCTCTTGCTTTTTTTCATATCCAAGCTAACCTGTAGCCTTTAAATTGCTGGACTTTATGGAGCATTATGGAAATCCGGGTAGAAAGATTACTTCTTTTTTACGTATTTAAGTCTTTAGCTTCCTTTGCATTTCAGTCTGTTAATAACAGTTGATAGCAGCATTCAACAGCACAAGAAATAGAGGTCAAAGAACTGCAATGTTACAAAACTACTGACGAATGCCTCTTTTTCTGTTCACGTGTCTGTGTTATAACCTAAAACTAAAATATAGACTAGACTCAGCAGGTAGGTGGACATTTTATTCACATCTCTCAGACTTTAAGTTAATATAAATTTCCACATCAGAGAGTGGGAAGATAATTATGCAAAAGATTACATTACAGTAAAACACTTCTGACTCACACAAAGTGTAGGAGGTTAAATGCACATTCAAGCTCTCAAATGTTCAAGTTTAAAAGCAGCTTATTAATGCAAAAGGTATTCTGCCCTGGTTCTCTATTACATTTAGATTTATTAGACTAAATCCAGACGTGATATAAGAGCACGCCAATCCTAAAACAGTACTTGGTTCAAATTTCTACATGATGATCATCAGTGTAACTACTTGATACATTTAAATTATACATCAACGTAATTTAAACCATTATGTATAATATACAACACATGCATAAAGTTCTCTCCAGCGTAAGATGAAAGGGAGCAGAGCAAGAGTAGTAACCAGCAGAAGACTCTGAAATACCAGTTTTAATTACATTCCATCTAAAACCCTTAAAAAACCTAAGCTCCTGCAAAATATGTAAGTAAATTAGCTTCTCTCGATTCACACTCAAATATACAAGGCCAGAATCTCATCTAAAGCACACAGCATAATTATTTTTCTTTGTGCTCCTTATCCTACACATGCTTATTCATTGATCTATTGTTGGCTCTGTATTAAATTTATTTTCTAAATCAAAGGGCTGTGAATACACTTTGTCCAAACTAATACACACCAAGTTCGTCTGAAACATTTAATGAATGTGACTGTAATACATAAAATTAGTTAATATGTTAGAATATTTTATGAGCAGAAAAATTACAATATCATTCGATCTTCATTAAAATAAGAGTTGGCAGAGTTTATTCAAAAAGACAAAAATCCTTCAATACTTCATAAACATTTATGCAGCTTTCCACTTCTTTTTTGCTGAGTGTGCTACTCTACCTGCTAATTACTGCAACTGCTAGAAAACACCCTATTTTTGGAATATCAAAACATACAATATAAAGACACATAAATTAAGGAAGCTGTAGAACACAGTGATAAGATTTTTAACTCCTCAAAGTAAAATTTATGCTAGGTCTGATCTCAGCACTGCATCTTAATCAAAGTCATCAGGTGATTAAGTGGGAACTGGACAAAGAACTGCATTTTCAGTTAGCCTTCATTAAAACTGATAAATAGAATTCACTCGAAATTTCAGCCTTTCCCCACAGTTCTTGCTGAGGTACTTCACATATTACCAGCTATCTCCTTGATTTGCCCTTTTTTTTTTTTTATACTACCTACAGCAACCTGTAGACACAAATCAGAAACAAAAACAAAAACTACCAGAAGTTTCTAAACTGGGAAACTTATTTCCAACAGAAATTGTCAGTGGAAATAAAATACATAATCCTTATTTCTCTTTCAGATATCTTCCATTGTACACAAGAATAGGGGTTTCACTTGGAACAAGTAATTTTCTTCCTCATTATTTCTTTTCCAAGTTGGTCCCAAGCATTAAAGAGACAGCAAATGTACGCATGCACACAAAAAAATTTGCAAGTTGTTTCCATTTTATGACTGGCTCTATAAGGCTTCGATTAGCCTTAGCAAAGAGCCAGATTCACTACAGGTATTAAACAGARCTGAAAAGGCAAAAAAATTCTTAAYCATTATTTGATATGTTAACTACAAGCCTGATTTGTTTTCATTTGGATTTCACACTAATATTCTATTACAGATTTCATTTAGCACATACAGTCTGTTTTGAAAATGGGTGCGTTTTTAGGAGGTTACAGTAAGACTCATCCTCTCACAGGTCCCACAATTTAGACCAGTGTTAGTCAACAGATTTTGGCCACTTTCAGTGATAATAAAGACGACAAAAATAACTTTCTTCTTCCATAGAACAATATTATTGCTTCTTACACTGCTGAAGAGCCCCAAGCAAGCTGAGAGGCACAGACAGAGAAAAAAGATATGATACAATGAACAAATAAAGTCACATTTGAGATGAGCAGGCAATCTTAATATCAAGATACCTAAACTTCTCATAATTTTTGACCAGTTATAGGAAACAGAACAGAAGAAGGGAAAAAGAAAAAGGAATTAGAGTAGGCCATAACATGAAAGTGTATAAGAAGAAGACTGGCATAAGCTCCATCCACTTATGAATGCTGAGGAATAGTCATATCATGCGTCTATAAACAAATTTGCTGTGTATAAAGGCAATACTCTGGATTTTACACTTCGCTTTTATAAATAACAACAGACTTTAGATGAACTGGTCATAATAAGCATTTAGTATTTGTGGTCAGATTTTTATGTTAAATGACATTCTAAACATCAGTACTCTGGAACTAGACTTCCAATTTCAAAAAAGGAGGTATTTGATAAACCATAAGAAATTAAGTCAGAATCTGAAGATTTGGATGTACAAAGGGATGGAGGCTGAGGGGTGAAAGACAGTATTACAAACAGAACAGTGACTATTGCTAGAGATGTATAATAATCCCAACACAGTCAAACTGAGTGAACTTTTCACTTCAATGTTAATGCACATAAACAGTACTACCTCTTGGAACAAAGACAAGATAGATAAATGACCATGGATGAGTAATGTCAAATCAGCTAATATAAAGTTCTCTCCGCTGATGTGGAAGCAAAATGCAAATCTCTATGAAATTAACGTGCCATTTGAAATGACCAAATACCTACTATTATTATTATTATTAGAGAATAGCAAATGTAGAATTTGTTTACAAGAAAAAACAAAACATTAGCTGGGGAAAAAAAAGTATGATAGTCTTCACCTGGCAGTATGAAAGGCCTTTCGAACAAATTTTGAAGACAACAGAACACAAGATTATGAGATTATCATTCTGCCAAAGATATTAGACTAAATTTATGGTTTATGGTTTCTGTTAATGCAATATACCGCACTTCATTTGGCTAGAAAAGTTCTCTCTCTCATTTATCTGGTCTTCAACATTTGATATAATGGCTGCTTAATTCATTAGTGGAAGGTGCAAAAGATGGTCGAATAGTAAAATATCTGGCTAAGTAACAAGAAAAGGTTGCTTATAGATAGGAAGCTTTAACATTTGAGAGCTTATCAGCTGAATTTTTCTGGAAACCTAGTTAGTGGATTTGCCATAACAGCARATGACATACAAATAGGAAATAATACCATTTTGGAAGATCAGATCAGAACATGCATAAGATTTGGAATAATAAAATAAATGAAAATAACAGAAATAGAATGAGTGTGTATAACTTCAGGTGCAAGCCAGGAGCTCTTCATTAGGGAACGACCAAGGGCTCCAATATAAAGAGGTGTCCAAAGAAACAATGATGAATTACCAATCTTGATCAGTGTGTTAAAAAGTCAGCATACTCTATTTCCAGTAGCGGTGTTATACAAACTTGATTACAGCATTCACAGAAGACAAATCACAACTGGAAAAGCCTTTACAATAACCAGGGGAGTGGATTCTAACAAGAAATGCCTAAGGCAACACGATTTCTTTAGACTACGTAAAGCAGCCACTGAAAAGAGGTATGACAACCTCCTTCTGTGCTTAGAATCTGTAAAGTCTCAAGAGAGAAAACTCATCCCAACAGATAACTTCCCCAAGACAGGTCTGTTTTGGTACAGCAGCAAACAGGAAAACATTTAGGCTGAGTCAGCGGAAGTATCTTTGCAATCAAAAATGTTGTTTCAGAACGCATTCCCAAACAAGACTGTGGGAATAAAGAAGTCTAGAGAATTTAAGGATGAAGCAAAAAATTCTGAAAGGAATTACATGATATAGCACAGGCAATAGCAGGAGCATAAGTCACATGATCTTTTCAATCCACTGTACCTAAAGCATCAACCTGCAACTCCTTACTGATGGCATATCTTTAAAAAGGGTATGTGACAAAATGGGGAATGAGTGTGCAAGAAACCAATTATTGGCACTTAGGCTGCTGCATAAGACACAGTGTGAAGAACACCCTGGGTGTCTGTAGTCGTGAACTAAGCCTTTACTTTTGAGTAAGTGTTTATTTTCAAATGTCTTCTAGTGCAGATATGACCTTTATATTTATGAGGAAAACTGTCCTTCCAAATAATAATTGTTCGTTTAGAATATTTATCAAGACAAAAATATATCAGAAAGTGTATGGTCAGGTATGGCTAGTCTGTTGTGTTTTTTCTTCATATAACACACTGAATTCAAAACCTTACAATCAATTAGCAGTTTAATTCTAATGTAAAGTACTTCCCAAAGAAGTAAATATCAGATAGAAACAAAGCATATAATCTGTTTCCAGAATATTATTTTTAAACTTCAGCTTTCCAAAGATAGATAACCTGTCCCAAACTCAAGCCATTCTTTGTATTTTATCCATCAGCAAATGGTACATGGAGATGGAATGACAATATTAACTTTACAATTGTAAATATTTAGAAACAAGACAGGAAAGGGAGTATTTTCTAAAAAGGTAAAATTAATGTAAATGTGCCTTTGCATGTGCAATACTGTTGTAGGAAGGACTGCAACAGTATTACACAATCCTTAAGCCTCCCTTTGTAAAACATAAAAATCAAGATTTAAAAAAATAATAATCAATACATGAAGGACTAAAAGTTTCAAGCACGCTTTTAGACAAGTCCTTTTATCACTGACTGAGTCTCCCTTCTGCTTTGTATGTACATTTAAGTTTTTTAATTGTCACCCTCCCTACATGGAAATATCTCTTCGACAAGTACTTAAGATTGGAAATGTTAAAAAAAAAAAAAAAAAAAAAAAAAAAAAAAAAAAAAAAAAAAAAAAAAAAAAAAAAAAAAAAGATGCTTTACTGTTCTGTACGCCTTATGTTGCTTGTATCCACTATATGAGAATTTGCGTTAAAACAGTTCAAGCAGTTAACACAGTCCAGAGATAAAGCTCATCAAGCACATCAGGCCTTTTACCCAACACAAATAAGTATACGGAGCTGACTTTTAACCTACCTCTGGAACGCAGCAGAAGGATTAAAGTATCTTCACTTTTTAAAATAATAATTTGAAAGAGCCTGCTCTTGCACTGTATTATGACTATATCTGACATAGATGTAGAACTAAGATTCCTCAGTATAGGTAGGTAATTTATTTTAGCATAAGCTGTACACTGCTAAATTAACCATGAGGACTGTGTTATAAAGGTAGAAAACAAACACTTGAGAATGATAAAGAATGTTTACTTTATCTTATTTTTCACAGAACAAATGCAACCCTTCACCTGCTTCTGTAGCCATTTTCTCTGTTTCAACAGAGTTCCTCTGAAACAAAGGAACCGTTTCAACATGGAGATGAAGATAAAATATTTCCCTTTGCTGTCACTGCTAGCACCTTATGAAATACGACCCTTAAGTTAGATTTAGCATCCTTTTTGTCAATATTACATTCTTTTATCACCTCCTGACAAATCTCACCTAAACCTCAAAAAGAGACCCCAACATCCATACCTCCCGATATTAAATGCAAAATAATCTTCTTCTCGATTTATAACTCATATCATTAAATGAAAATTAAAGTTGACAAAAAATATACAGGTAAAGTATCATTCTTTTGCTAGCCTGAGTAGCAATAAAAGCTACAGCTGAGCCAGGACAATAGGTTTTACTGTCTTGCGGTTTGTTTTTTTTTTGTTTTGGTTTTTTTTTTTGGTTTTTTTTTTTTTTTCCAAATAACTGCTGCTAAAATTTCATATTGGAAACTGAAATGTGTTTAGTCTGTTGTAGTTTATGAGGCTTTTAAAGTCATTCTTGCAATTAAAAGAGCAATGCTGAAAGATCATACTATAAAACATGTGGTAGTGCTCCGTTTAGGGCCTAACCTGAACCTCGAATGACAAATGTATGTAAAATCAGAGCTCCTTCATAGACTTTACACAAAGACGGGAATATTTAACTTCTTGGGTTGCCTCTGATTCAGTACACATTCTTGAACTTGCTTCTGTGGTAGTGGCTAGCTCTGATGAGTTCAACTTCATGAGAGTTTTTAGTTTCTCTCCTCTAAACAATCGCACTGAATTGTTCTAAAAATAGGTCCTTACCTTCTTCAAGAAGACAAGTATCAATTTCCCTGAAGCCAAGCTCACTTCTTATGAGCTATTTTTAAAAGAATTTTTAAAATATTTAACTTCCTTTTTTACTCAATTTTTTTTGAGTAAAAGTATTGAAATATTTTAACTTCCTCCCGCCCCCGCCCCCATTACAGAACACACAGAAAGAGTAGATTTAAGTGAGGTCTTAAAGTAAATTTGGAAGAGGTTTAATCTAAACATTGCCTCCAAATGTCAACTATATTTCCATGCACTAAATCAACAGTCACGTTTTTCCCAGCTCAAAACATTCAGCATGTACTAGACAAGGAAGGGATTCAGAAACATAACTTTCTGATTTAAATTGGAAGAGCTAGAAACGTGGTGAGACCAATTTCAGTTTCTTTTTGTGGCCTCTGTTGCACAAAGTTTTACCTCAGCCTTCAGCATGTTATCATCTATCAAAAAGGTAGATTCCTACCGTCTACCTTTTTGATAGATGATGATCTATCATCTAGCAGATTTTTTCAGCACCTTCATGAATACTGCTTTTTCAGTTTGCACTAGAAAGGAGGCTATTTCGATTAGAACATAAAACCCCCCAATAACTATTACTATTCTTAAATGAAATACAAGAACTGGGGTAGCACTATTGATGGTAAAAATGAAACGACAAAATAGCTTAGACTTTTTAAGTTACTTGAGTAACTTAGGAGACCGGACTACAGAAACTGCACTTCACTTGAAGCCACAATAGAGCTCAGCCCATGCATCTGAAACATGATCCACCTCCTATCTATTTGGTTTCTTCAGTTCAGATTCACAGCTAAGGCTCCGAGAGGCCCTGGGAACATGCTCTTGCTTCTGGAGTGTTTTGCTGCCTTCCCTTTTATTTGCCTGCACCGACTAGGTGAAGATTACTACAGGAATACTCATATATTTTACTGATGCACTTTCATTTGCCAGTAAAGGCAATACTCTCATGTACTCTGCAAAACATCTTGTACTCTTATTATTACAAATATACTAATTGTAAACTAATCTAAGTTAATAAAAAGCGCTAAGTATTGTACATCCATTTGGGAAAAAGTTTACAGGAACTTCCCAGGAAATTTTTCATAAATTTAGGCTCTTACTGAAAGAGTCTGGTCAAATACCATGTTAGGTAACACATGCTGTCTACCTGCCTGCTTCTCCAAATGGTTTCAAAATTATACTTCTATTCACTTCTTGCACTACCCTGTTTTGCTTTGAACTTTTAAGTACTTTTCATAGGTCTAATGTGTGTCCTGTATAAACTTTTAAACAAGACTTTTTATTCATAATCAGTACCAGAATTTTTAATTGCAATATATTCACTTTAAAAAGTCAGTTTTCAGTGTCTTTTGGAAAGTGTGTTTCTGTGTTCTCCTGCTATATTTGCATTTTATTCATTTGCTAAATTCATTTTGCATGCATAATAAATATCTTCAAGAAGCAGTCTTCCTTGGCATTTTGCACTAGAATACAATCTCATGACTGTTATTTACTTTTTAATTAAAAGAGAACAAGTTAGGACAGTATGACTGATAAGTGAACTATACCTCATGTAAGTTTACAAAACAAGGCAAATCCTTGCTTACATACCAATTATGCTCATTGTTTATGATAACCTGATCTCAGGCTTACATAAAGTTAATAGAATGAGAAAAAATGTGCTTTGTCGTCCTGGCAGGTTATTGAAAACAATTTTTGAAATGCGCACACTTTTTCATTTTCAGAAAATGTCACAATGGTCAAGGTCTACTTCAGCAGGAATGTATTTAATTGAAATGCATCAGCATTACCCCTGGGGCCTCATTCTGAACGGACTTACGCCCCCTGCAAGGATGACTTTCACTAAACTTAAAAAAAAGAAGGCTTCAACGTGGATTTCTTAATAACAAAATCAGAAGACATTGCCTCTACGCGAGAAGGAAAAGATTGTGCAGCTCAAAAAAATGAAAGAAAAATGACCATATGATACCTAAACAATTAAATGCATTTGTAATCAAGTTTTACTACTGTTTGAAGGCTACGTTTCAGTTACTGTACTAAGCAAACTTCTAATTTATGTGATTAGCAGATACATAAGGCAGCACAAAATCATCAATGCTTTTAGTATTAGAAAATTGTTTTCTTTTAAAAATTGCTTATAGTTGAACAACTGCTCCAACATTTTAGGGAAGAAACCAGTCTTGGGAATTCATTTCGAGGAAGGGGGAATTCTTGCATATTCTTGCTAATTTTTTTTTTTTTTTTTACTATTATTCTTTAATCTTGTAGTGACAGCATTCAATTTATATTTAAATTATTCCAAGTCCTAAAACAATTTTAGCCAATTGTACTAATTGATGTCACAAAAAATATCAGATTTCAGTGCTAGAACCAGAAGTGACCAATGTTGATCTTAAATTCATTTTGGAATGACTATTACCAAGTCAAATAGGTAACAAAGAAACCTCTCTGTGACACATAACAAAATATTCATCAGATGGTAATTGCTTTATACGAGCCCTTCTACCTTTTAGAAGAAAACTTCTCTAGTTGACCTTTTCTTATTACAGAGCTTGCAAGAAAGAAAACTTCTTAAAAATACATTTTGTTTTAGAGCAAAAACAACTGAGTGCCCATATGATAGAAAATCAATTATCTTTCATCAAATGACTTAACAGAATTCTTGGCCAGCTCCTGACAGCCCTATCAGCGTATGTGTACTTTTATCACACATTTAATCTCAAAAAACAGGGAAGCAATTAGTTCAGACTAAACTGCTGAACTTCATTTCTTAGCATGATACCTCACAATACATCCGGTTTGAAAAAAAAATTTTAAAAATTCCTTCAAAGGATCTTTATTAAACTTCATTTTTGTGAATTAGCTTCTTCAATAGGGGTTGGAATGTCAAGCATGCTATTTCAGGACTTTTCCTACTAAAAATGTGTACATAGAAAAATGCCATGGCAAATGTAAAGCTGTAACTTGTCCATGTTTTTGAATCCTTTCTACGCAGATTCCAAAGTGGCTCTGAAACCTACATTGTTTTCCACAGTGATTAACCAATTTCAGGTGGACTGGACAAGTATGGAATCTGAATATAACACAGACATCAAAACTTACCAGAATTTAGAATGTGTAGCCCAAGATGTTTCCAACAGGAAATTTACTGTTGACCCTGATATGTCACAGGATTTATCTGGAATCTACTGACTAGCCAAGTCCTACTGTAACCACAGAAAACTTCACTCAAAACAACAATTATTCCAGAGTATATTGTTACAAAAATACAGAAGATAGCAGAAACCACACACAGTTTCACAACCCGTTTATAATCTAGAACCCAACCTTGAATATAAACTTCCTCATTAATACAGTTACCTGTTTTGTTACACTGGTACAGACCAGCTATCAGTTCTTTGACTTTTCTGCAAAGTTTCTAGTTGATAGTTTCTCATTACTACAGCATTTAATTGTCTAAAGAGATATTTTGGTTTTAGCTTTTGATGGCTCTCTGAAAATCATCTTTCATGTGGTAAAGTTGAACGTTCTGTACTCTCAAGACAAATGTTACTACATTATGGCTCTCACCTTACGGAATATGCCACCGAATGATGTCTCTCTAGGTTTAAAATCTAAATTTCCAGACCTGCAAAGTCGCACTTTTACCTTTATTGCCCATCTGGCAATGTCTTAAAAAAACCAAGCATATTTCTACTTTCTGCTTTCAACAAAAAGTATCTTCCAGATACAAATCCAGAAGCAGAGTCTCTGTTTCTGCTGCACATTTAAAAGATGAAATGTGATATGTTTAGAATTTTTTAAATCTTCTACCAGTGGATTGCACAACTCACCAATGGCCAGCAATTTCAAGTTGAAAGTCTGATTATACAACTAACAAAGAACCACTGAAATCAATGCCATAAAGTTCAAGGTAATTTAATTAGATCTCTACATTTGAGAAGAAATAGGCTTTTATCATTAATGTCCTTTGGTGCCTTACAGAACTTTTCCTTTTAAGTATACATTGCCTTATCATCAGCCTTTTCAATGACCTTTAAGTACAATGATTGTTTTGGGGTACAAAACTGCGTTAACTTTTGTGGAAGTGTTATAACATTTCATTATTCAATATTTCATATGGAAAATTATTAGTGAAGATCTATTATGATATACATTGGCAAACGATAATTATTTCATTTACGTAGTTAACTTTACGTGTCCTACTGTTAAACAATTGGGGGAGGTGTTTAACAGTAAGCATACAGTAGAAAGAGGCTCATCAACACGATATTCTTTCCTACATAATTTGGGAAACTACTCTTGTGAAGACAGGCTCTTAACAGTTCTATTCGAAATGAGATACTACAACCACAGAAAAACATAATCATTCCACTAAGACAGAATTTAGTCACCAAACCTGTCCCGCCATTACAGTCAAATAAGCTTCCATTCACAACAGTTCTACATGCAATTCTCCTCCTTGCTATCTGATTCCTGAACAAACCTTATACTAAAGAAAAAGTTAGTAGATGAACTAGTTTAATTATTTCAGAAATTCTTTTTAACACTGGAAGTTCTACAAAATATATGAATATAATCTTACATAGCAATTACTTTGAGATAAAGAATATTACAGGTATTTTCAAAATTAACAACAATACCTGCTTTTTGAAATAAGAATACTTTCTCCAAGGAAAAGGAAAGTTGAATTTGCATAGACAACTATCAAAAGTTAACACTTGTTACTGTTCAGTAAATTGTCCCCAAGAAACCTACTTTTAAAAGAAAAGAATTCAATTCTTCTGCCTTTCTTCACCTGTAATTATCCCAACCCCAGATTTCAGAGAGTCTAATAATTTCCCTTCCTCTCCTTGACAAATTACCTCACTAAATCAATTTACTTGGAAGGTACCATATGTCGTATTCATAAACAAACAGAAATTTTTCCATTGCAAAATTTTAAAAGGTGAGATTAAATTTTAAGTTGTAATTTCTTTCTAACTTCCTGTCCATGCTCACATCTATTTGCATTTCTCTTGAGCTGTTTTTGACCCATATTAATAACATTTACAGTAATTTTGACATCCCCCACCATTCTCAAGATGGCTTCAAACTCCTGCATAAACAGATCTTAAAAAATGTTGAGCAACTCATGCATAATTGCTTTGAAGAAGAAAAATCAAACCTCATCCTGGTTCTATAGATGCTCACATTTAAGCATAATTTAAATCTCCACCTGATTTTTTTCTGTGAATATTATATTTCAGGAAGAGTGCAGCATATGCAAACAGACCATCGACATAAATATGAAAGATAATGACTTCCCAAAGGAATTGTAACACTTGCCTCATTGTCATCCAGCACCATAAACTAATAATCTGTAGAATGTAAATAAGCCTCAAGTTTTATCACTCCAGGTACCCCATGCAATCACTAGCCAATATATAAATTCAAAGGATTAAGGCTAAGACATTTACAAAGTAATATGTATATGCTAAAATAATATGTTTATGCTAAAGGACATAGAAGGAAGACATAACAATCAGGAAAGCACAGAATCATTAGAAAACTGTAGCAAAAGTAACCTTCTTGAACTGTATCCTGCAACAGTCAACGCAAGTGTAACAACAGTTCAAGGAAACACAACAGAATTATTGCTGATACTAGTACATACCAGTTTGAATAAACAGCATACGAATTCTTATATAAGAGTACTTGAAAAGGGAAAGTAGGAATATCCATCAACCACTAGCACAGAACTCCATTTCCATTATCTTCATCTGCATTAGGGGAGAATCTTAATATGTCTTCAAAACAATTAATTCAATACTAATTGGGACTGAGGAAGCTCATTCTATCTTTTATCCTAATACTGGTAGTTAAAAGGTGATTTTAATTGCCATAGTAATCAGATACAATGAAGAGCAAAACTGTTTCTGATTAAATAACATTTGCATCAGAATTGCTGTTATATGCTTTTCAGCTCCTAGAAAGCTGTCTTCAGTTCTTTTTTTCTCTCTCTTGTTCAGATACGCACATGGAAGCAATGCTGCAAGAATTTTGCAGATGTTAAATCAGATGGAAGTCATGAAAGACTACATATAAATGTATCCCAGTATAATGTATAAATGTATCCTACGTATAAATGTAGCCCAGTCTGCTACAGCCCTCAAAAAATAGGAAACACTGCTGAAAAAGAGCTATAATGTTCTCTTTCCATAGAGCTAGTGAATGCTAAAGAAGAGAAGGACTGTTAAGCCCTTTTCCTACAGAATTCCTCTCCTGTAATGAGAAAGAATGGTTCATGATTTAGATTGTGAAAGCTGGGATCTCCAGGCGTGTGGGTAAGTCACTTAGGTCTTCCTATGTCTCCATACTTCACCAGGAAAACAGGCATAGAGAAGTACCTCTCTAGTCCAGGAAACATAACAAACAGATGCATAAATAATAGGAGAGTGAAAAGAACAACAGAAAGGACCAAATATTCCCAAGCCCTACAGCTACGACTGAGGAGGTGGAGCTGACCATCCAACACTAGTATTGTCTGGAAGTAACAGCCTACAACAGTTGCCAGAATGTCTTGCTATGGCTTTGACTGCATCACAGATTGACTGCACCACAGATCAGTGAGAGATGTTCAGGCACTACATAATGGGAAATCCATATTTAGTAAGAATTTTTAAAATGGAGGTTTTAATATTAAACAACAGGTCTCACTATAAATTGTTTTAAGGTGTAGTTTTAAATCAGTGATATATGAAATACAGTTTTTCCACTAAGAACAGTTTAAAATTTATTCTGAAAAACATTAATGCAAATAAGAGTGGAATTCCATGACAATATAAAAATTTATTTCTCTCAGCCAAATTCAACCAATTCTAACAATTTTGATAAGAATTTTTTAATTGCAATTTTTAATCAGTCTTTAAACAAACACTTTTATATGGATATTAATACCTTCCTCAAAACTGCTTGAGCATGTCACAGGGAAAAATGGTGTTAAATTCCGAAAATATTTCTCAGAAATTTTGAGGTGTTCCATAAGTTGAGTACGACGTAATACCTTGTCCATCATACTGCTTTTATAGAAAGTCACAAAAGTTGCCTTTGACTCAAGCCATTACATAGCCTTTTCTGTCCAAAACAGCTCAATTGTATTAACAATTTTTTCCCAAATAATGCGAAATCCATTGAGTACGACTGAAGAAACAACTTCTAATAGAACTGACTTCAAGATAAACCACAGGCTCATTTAATATTTATTTTTGTTAAACTGAGAACCACTTAACCTTTCTGTATGTATTTCTGTGCTTATTTACAAAAAATAATACACATCGATATAATGAAGTTTTCTTGAGGCAAAGAGAAGTGTACACGTTGGATAAGTTCCTACTGTAATTTCTTATTTTAGAAGGTATATGTTGATTTTGTCACTTATCAGCCCACTTTCAGTTTTGCACAAAAAGTTATATTTTTGAAATGTGGACGTGTTTTAAGATTTAGAATTACTTAAGTTTGTACGATGCTGTCCAGCGTAAATCACTTCAAAGGTTATATTGAGTTGAGAGCTTTTCTGTATTTTTACATTCATCTTTACACATTTTGGAATGTTTAGCAGGATTTATACCAGTTTACACATAGCATTTACCTGGTCTCTCAGTTACACAAAGCACAAAACACCAAACTGAGTAACCTGGTCTTTAAAATATTGGCAACTCTGAGGTTACTTTATAACTAGGAATTATACAGGACAGTCCTTGATTCTGGCCACACTGCAGTTTTCTGCTCTCTCAGTTACACCAAGAAACATATATTAATTGTAATATTTAATTAATTCTAATTAAATCTAATCTGGATTCTCCAGTGGCCACAAAAAAAGTTGTAGCTGCATAACCAGATAACTACACACTTATTATAGAACTACACACTAAAAGGCTGGAAAATGTAGGAACCCTATTGCTCTGACCTGAAAGGCTGTAGCAATGCGTTAAAATTTTATTATTGAAGATATAGCTAGAGAAATAACTGAAACAGAGTTAGGTTGAAACACCCTTTGGGTGAAAATCACCTTGTCAAAATGACAGCTTGAGAGGACATCTGCCTCCTTCCTCTAAGTCTTCTGTGTCACATTCACTTAGACAAATTTGCAAACTATTTATATAAGCAGCAATGAGCATACAGAAGTAGATGTACCAAGAAAAAAAAATAGTTACTTGGCAAAAACAGTTAACTGAATATCAATGTTGTGGAATCCAGTGGGGATGGAGCTATCCCCGCCTCCCACCTGCTACCATGGCAATAGAGTTGTAATATGTGAAATGGATATTTCAATATATTTAAATATTGGAAAAAATATTTTAGAAGTATTAAACTAACTTTGTGTCACTTGTTTAGAAACATCAGTTATGTAAATGGCAGTTTTGGTGCATTTGGCCATGTACAGTTATTCACGTATTTGCAGTTTCAGTAAAAAAGAAATATAATGCAAAATTAAACTTTAGTTGTATCTGTTGATAGGAAAAGTCTTTCACGATGAAAAGCAAAATGCTATCAGTATACTGAGACATCTATGTTACCGCTAAGCATGGTCTACTCCTCATCTGCTTAAAAAGTTAACAAATGTAGACAGGTATGCTCTCACCAACTGAGCTGGAGCAATTTAAGAAGGTGTAAATTTGATCTGTTAGCTACAGACTTCAAACACAGACCAATTAGCTGACAATAGTATCTAAGTGGGCTTCTCATAGTTTTCAACAGCTAATAAAACATGTTAGCTTACATTGTCTTAAGTGGTAGTTTAAAGTAACCTCTCTCGGTATGTCTTCAAGAACACTGGTAGAGAGGAGGGTGATGATGGGATTTTTAGGTTCTTCTTACCCCACTCACAGAAAAGTGCCTGTCCATATTACAAAGGACTTATTTTTTTGTCAGGAGACAGATATTAAAGAAAGATTAGTCAAATGCTGAAAGAATGGATTAGAAAAGTCTCATTGAACATCTCCATGAGCTTAACCTGACAAAATATAGAAAATGTATTTATGCACCACCTGTATTTAAATTTTACATTTTGTTTATAGTTAAACCGAAATTATTAGAAGAATCTTTATATTGTATAAAATGTAAGTTTATATATACAAAGTTCATCTAGACGAAGAAACAAAGTTGTTCACTAAAATTTATGCTACAGTATATTCCATGCAATGTCACTGCCACTTGCCAAGCAAGGCCAAAAATAATAGTATTTGTGGTACCGCTGCAGAAACCCTCCAAACCAGCCCTAGGGAAGTCCCTTTAAAAACATCAGAAACCAATCAAATAAACAGCAAAACTCTGAGGCTTTGTGGCAAAGTGATGTACACAAACGCACAATAAGTTTTAAAAGATTCCCACATAAATAATTTGTTTTCTATCATGGTATTCAAATTACAGTACATTAATGTAAATTCATTTTTAAAACTCACAATGCAAAGAATGAAGTATTGGGAAAAACAATTTATCACAATCAGTAAATACAATAGCAAATCTAATTTATGATTTCTTAAAATACAACAGTACATATAAAGTGATCACAGAAGAAAGATTTTTCACTTGTAAATAAAACTTGTTCTCACTTTGTCCACTTTTTGTTTTTGCAGATTTATATACGGGTTGCCCATTTTTACCAAATTTAAACTGTGAAATTCCTGAGCAGAAAAAAAAGCACAAAGTTGTGACACTTGTATAGATATATCAATAAAGATAAAACAGCACAACCTGCTGAAATCATTGTAAATATGATTCAGTCTGACAAAGTAATGCTTAAATAGATGATATATTTGTAAGATATTGATACAAGTGTAACTGCAGGTTCTAGAGAAATGTGGTTGCCAAACAGGAAGGGGAGGTTGGCTGGCTAACATTCCTTGAGGGCTGGCTATCCATGCACAAGTCATAGATTTTTCACTAGTGATGGGAAACTTAGTGATATGTCAGAAATACTGGCATTCTAAACATGCACAACACCAAACAGTATAAGTATCACGTGACAATATTTCTGCACTACCGCATTATCAATGATGGAAATTCTGACCAGTACCTTGTCTTCTCATGGCTCTGTGTTCACCTCCACAGTCATCCTCTTAAATGTTGGAGTGGGTCTGTTTGCCTGGTCTAGTATTTCTCCAGTATTTTTCATCCTTGTATAAACTGACTTTACAGATGCTGTATATATGCCCTTGAAAGGCAGTGTTATTTCTAAACTTACCCCAATTCGATATCCAGCATAGCACTATGTTAGTTTGTCATCATTATATGGTTTACTGCAACATCATCCTTCCCCAAAGTTAATACATCATCACATCTTCCATAAAGTTCATCATAACCAAAAAACAAACAGCATTTTGCCATGAGTATGTACCTGTTAGTCTGTTCAGTGGACAAAAAGCACAAGTGTTTTACCGCTGGGTCAGATTAGCAGATTAACACAAACTCATGGAAACTGAACAAAAAATTGCAGCCTCAAGTAATCTCTTGCACAATCCAACGTAGAGTTTTACCACCTCTACTTGCCTTCTTGAGTCAAAGAGGTAAAGAATAAAGCCTGTATTTTACAACCTTCTGGAAATCTGCACAGCGTCAATATCAGGACTACTCGATTCCTTCTGGCTTTCTTACTTTCCTCTCTCTTAGGGTGGCCTCATGCAAAATACAATATTCTCACAGCTGACAAGCTCAACACATTGCTTTTAATCATGCTGAAATGTCACTCTGTACTTAGGCTCCAAGCTCAACCAGATTTTGCAGCTCCTAATAGGACTGTTGGGAGAACATCCATTATAACATGGAGCCTCCAAACCCAAAAAGAAAGATGTTAATTGCCACACTACCTTGATTATAGAGATGTTTACAGAATGAAATTAAACAACAAAGCAAGTAAGATACTACTTCTTGGAAGTAAATCCATACGAAAAAAATCAATTAACTGCTACAAATGAAAACAAGCCAATAATTCACAACAAAATGCCTTGAAAGGAACATTACACATATTAAGTGGCAGATATGGAATTACAGGATCAGGTAGGCTAAAACAAAACAGAATTTTCACTGAAAAAGTTAAACTTTTTTTTCAGCTTTCAAAACAGACAGCAAGTATTGTTCATATTGATCAGGAATAGCCTTCAGTTTGTTACTCCTTACTTTCTTTTTCTTTTAACAAATCTCTCCACTAATAGTGATGCCTTACCTTTGTTCATATCAATC
Organism: Phoebastria nigripes; assembly: GCA_035582835.1. Classification (NCBI taxonomy): domain Eukaryota; kingdom Metazoa; phylum Chordata; class Aves; order Procellariiformes; family Diomedeidae; genus Phoebastria; species Phoebastria nigripes. Next base: position 3,531,669 of record JAYKAV010001334.1, read on the forward strand.
AACTGCTGCTTCTTCTTCTGTCGCTCCAGTTTCTCTCGTTCAGCCTTCTCTTTTGCCAGTTTGGCTCTTTTCGTTTTCTCCTCCATTTCTCTTCTTTTGTTGTTTTCTTTTAACGCCTCCTGCATTAGATAAAATGAACATGGGTGTCTATATACTGAGGAAAACTAGAAAAAAAAAAAAAAAAAAAAAAAAAAAAAAA